>CAJMZQ010000110.1:0-247625 GCA_905220385.1 Xylota sylvarum
CCTGACCAAGATGAGTCTATGGTGTGAAATAATTTTTGTTGAGTGGATAGATTTTAGTTGGGGTAGTCGTTCAACATTCTACCAGAACAACGAACCATGGAGTATGATTTCTCTGAAACCATGATAGATTTCAAATCGATCCTGACCAAGATGAGTCTGTGGTATGAAATAATTTTTGCTTCGGTGGATAGATTTTAGTTGGGGTAGTCGTTCAACATTCTATCAGAACAACGAACCATGGAGTATGATTTCTCTGAAACCATGATAGATTTCAAATCGATCCTGACCAAGATGGTGTGAATAATTTTTGTTGAGTGGATAGATTTTAGTTGGGGTAGTCGTTCAACATTCTACCAGAACAACGAACCATGGAGTATGATTTCTCTGAAACCATGATAGATTTCAAATCGATCCTGACCAAGATGAGTCTGTGGTGTGAAATAATTTTTGTTGAGTGGATAGATTTTAGTTAGGGGTAGTCGTTCAACATTCTACCAGAACAACGAACCATGGAGTATGATTTCTCTGAAACCATGATAGATTTCAAATCGATCCTGACCAAGATGAGTCTGTGGTTGTGAAATAATTTTTGTTGAGTGCATAGATTTTAGTTGGGGTAGTCGTTCAACATTCTACCAGAACAACGAATCATGGAGTATGATTTCTCTGAAACCATGATAGATTCCAAATCGATCCTGACCAAGATGAGTCTATGGTGTGAAATAATTTTTGTTGAGTGGATAGATTTTAGTTGGGGTAGTCGTTCAACATTCTACCAGAACAACGAACCATGGAGTATGATTTCTCTGAAACCATGATAGATTTCAAATCGATCCTGACCAAGATGAGTCTGTGGTGTGAAATAATTTTTGCTTCGGTGGATAGATTTTAGTTGGGGTAGTCGTTCAACATTCTATCAGAACAACGAACCATGGAGTATGATTTCTCTGAAACCATGATAGATTTCAAATCGATCCTGACCAAGATGAGTCTGTGGTGTGAAATAATTTTTGTTGAGTGGATAGATTTTAGTTGGGGTAGTCGTTCAACATTCTGCCAGAACAACGAACCATGGAGTATGATTTCTCTGAAACCATGATAGATTTCAAATCGATCCTGACCAAGATGAGTCTGTGGTGTGAAATAATGTTTGTTGAGTGGATAGATTTTAGTTGGGGTAGTCGTTCAACATTCTACCAGAACAACGAACCATGGAGTATGATTTCTCTGAAACCATGATAGATTTCAAATCGATCCTGACCAAGATGAGTCTGTGGTGTGAAATAATTTTTGTTGAGTGGATAGATTTTAGTTGGGGTAGTCGTTCAACATTCTGCCAGAACAACGAATCATTTAGTATGATTTCTCTGAAACCATGATAGATTCCAAATCGATCCTGACCAAGATGAGTCTATGGTGTGAAAGAATTTTTGTTGAGTGGATAGATTTTAGTTGGGGTAGTCGTCCAACATTCTACCAGAACAACGAACCATGGAGTATGATTTCTCTGAAACCATGATAGATTTCAAATCGATCCTGAGCAAGATGAGTCTGTGGTGTGAAATAATTTTTGCTTCGGTGGATAGATTTTAGTTGGGGTAGTCGTTCAACATTCTACCAGAACAACGAACCATGGAGTATGATTTCTCTGAAACCATGATAGATTTCAAATCGATCCTGACCAAGATGAGTCTGTGGTGTGAAATAATTTTTGCTTCGGTGGATAGATTTTAGTTGGGGTAGTCGTTCAACATTCTACCAGAACAACGAATCATGGAGTATGATTTCTCTGAAACCATGATAGATTCCAAATCGATCCTGACCAAGATGAGTCTATGGTGTGAAAGAATTTTTGTTGAGTGGATAGATTTTAGTTGGGGTAGTCGTCCAACATTCTACCAGAACAACGAACCATGGAGTATGATTTCTCTGAAACCATGATAGATTTCAAATCGATCCTGACCAAGATGAGTCTGTGGTGTGAAATAATTTTTGCTTCGGTGGATAGATTTTAGTTGGGGTAGTCGTTCAACATTCTACCAGAACAACGAACCATGGAGTATGATTTCTCTGAAACCATGATAGATTTCAAATCGATCCTGACCAAGATGAGTCGGTGGTGTGAAATACTTTTTGTTGAGTGGATAGATTTTAGTTGGGGTAGTCGTTCAACATTCTATCAGAACAACGAACCATGGAGTATGATTTCTCTGAAACCATGATAGATTTCAAATCGATCCTGACCAAGATGAGTGTGTGGTGTGAAATAATTTTTGTTGAGTGGATAGATTTTAGTTGGGGTAGTCGTTCAACATTCTACCAGAACAACGAACCATGGAGTATGATTTCTCTGAAACCATGATAGATTTCAAATCGATCCTGACCAAGATGAGTGTGTGGTGTGAAATAATTTTTGTTGAGTGGATAGATTTTAGTTGGTTTAGTCGTCCAACATTCTACCAGAACAACGAACCATGGAGTATGATTTCTCTGAAACCATGATAGATTTCAAATCGACCCTGACCAAGATGAGTCTGTGGTGTGAAATAATGTTTGTTGAGTGGATAGATTTTAGTTGGGGTAGTCGTTCAACATTCTACCAGAACAACGAACCATGGAGTATGATTTCTCTGAAACCATAACAGATTCCAAATCGATCCTGACCAAGATGAGTCTATGGTGTGAAAGAATTTTTGTTGAGTGGATAGATTTTAGTTGGGGTAGTCGTTCAACATTTTACCAGAACAACGAACCATGGAGTATGATTTCTCTGAAACCATGATAGATTTCAAATCGATCCTGACCAAGATGAGTCTGTGGTGTGAAATAATTTTTGCTTCGGTGGATAGATTTTAGTTGGGGTAGTCGTTCAACATTCTACCAGAACAACGAACCATGGAGTATGATTTCTCTGAAACCATGATAGATTTCAAATCGATCCTGACCAAGATGAGCCTGTGGTGTGAAATAATTTTTGTTGAGTGGATAGATTTTAGTTGGGGTAGTCGCTCAACATTCTATCAGAACAACGAACCATGGAGTATGATTTCTCTGAAACCATGATAGATTTCAAATCGATTCTGACCAAGATGAGTCTGTGGTGTGAAATAATTTTTGTTGAGTGTATAGATTTTAGTTGGGGTAGTCGTTCAACATTCTACCAGAACAACGAACCATGGAGTATGATTTCTCTGAAAAAATGATAGATTTCAAATCGATTATGACCAAGATGAGTGTGTGGTGTGAAATAATTTTTGTTGAGTGGATAGATTTTAGTTGGTTTAGTCGTTCAACACTCTACCAGAACAACGAACCATGGAGTATGATTTCTCTGAAACCATGATAGATTTCAAATCGATCCTGACCAAGATGAGTCTGTGGTGTGAAATAATCTTTGCTTCGGCGGATAGATTTTAGTTGGGGTAGTCGTTCAACATTCTACCAGAACAACGAGCCATAGAGTATGATTTCTCTGAAACCATGATAGATTTCAAATCGATCCTGACCAAGATGAGTCTGTGGTGTGAAATAATTTTTGCTTCGGTGGATAGATTTTAGTTGGGGGTAGTCGTTCAACATTCTACCAGAACAACGAACCATGGAGTATGATTTCTCGGAAACCATGATAGATTTCAAATCGATCCTGACCAAGATGAGTCTGTGGTGTGAAATAATTTTTGTTGAGTTAATAGATTTTAGTTGGGGTAGTCGTTCAACATTCTACCAGAACAACGAACCATGGAGTATGATTTCTCTGAAAAAATGATAGATTTCAAATCGACCTTGATCAAGGTGAGTCTGTGGTGTGAAATAATTTTTGTTGAGTGGATAGATTTTAGTTAAGGTAGTCGTTCAACATTCTACCAGAACAACGAACCATGGAGTATGATTTCTCTGAAACCATGATAGATTTCAAATCGATCCTGACCAAGATGAGTCTGTGGTGTGAAATAATTTTTGCTTAGGTGGATAGATTTTAGTTGGGGTAGTCGTTCAACATTCTACCAGAACAACGAAACATGGAGTATGATTTCTCTGAAACCATGATAGATTTCAAATCAATCCTGACCAAGACGAGTCTGTGGTGTGAAATACTTTTTGTTGAGTGGATAGATTTTAGTTAGGGGTAGTCGTTCAACATTCTACCAGAACAACGAACCATGGAGTATGATTTCTCTGAAACCATGATATATTTCAAATCGATGCTGACCAAGATGAGTCTGTGGTGTGAAATAATGTTTGTTGAGTGGATAGATTTTAGTTGGTTTAGTCGTTCAACATTCTACCAGAACAACGAACCATGGAGTATGATTTCTCTGAAACCATGATAGATTCCAAATCGATCCTGACCAAGATGAGTCTATGGTGTGAAAGAATTTTTGTTGAGTGGATAGATTTTAGTTGGGGTAGTCGTTCAACATTCTACCAGAACAACGAACCATGGAGTATGATTTCTCTGAAACCATGATAGATTTCAAATCGATCCTGACCAAGATGAGTCTGTTGTGTGAAATAATTTTTGCTTCGGTGGATAGATTTTAGTTGGGGTAGTCGTTCAACATTCTACCAGAACAACGAACCATGGAGTATGATTTCTCTGAAACCATGATAGATTTCAAATCGATCCTGACCAAGATGAGTCTGTGGTGTGAAATAATTTTTGTTGAGTGGATAGATTTTAGTTGGGGTAGTCGTTCAACATTCTACCAGAACAACGAACCATGGAGTATGATTTCTCTGAAACCATGATAGATCTCAAATCGACCTTGATCAAGATGAGTCTGTGGTGTGAAATAATTTTTGTTGAGTGGATAGATTTTAGTTAAGGTAGTCGTTCAACATTCTACCAGAACAACGAACCATGGAGTATGATTTCTCTGAAACCATGATAGATTTCAAATCGACCTTGATCAAGGTGAGTCTGTGGTGTGAAATAATTTTTGTTGAGTGGATAGATTTTAGTTAGGGGTAGTCGTTCAACATTCTACCAGAACAACGAACCATGGAGTATGATTTCTCTGAAACCATGATAGATTTCAAATCGATCCTGACCAAGATGAGTCTGTGGTGTGAAATAATTTTTGTTGTGTAGACAGATTTTAGTTGGGGTAGTCGTTCAACATTCTACCAGAACAACGAACCATGGAGTATGATTTCTCTGAAACCATGATAGATTTCAAATCGGCCTTGATCAAGATGAGTCTGTGGTGTGAAATAATTTTTGTTGAGTGGATAGATTTTAGTTGGGGTAGTCGTTCAACATTCTACCAGAACAACGAACCATGGAGTATGATTTCTCTGAAACCATGATAGATTTCAAATCGACCTTGATCAAGGTGAGTCTGTGGTGTGAAATAATTTTTGTTGAGTGGATAGATTTTAGTTAAGGTAGTCGTTCAACATTCTACCAGAACAACGAACCATGGAGTATGATTTCTCTGAAACCATGATAGATTTCAAATCGACCTTGATCAAGGTGAGTCTGTTTTGTGAAATAATTTTTGTTGAGTGGATAGATTTTAGTTGGGGTAGTCGTTCAACATTCTACCAGAACAACGAACCATGGAGTATGATTTCTCTGAAACCATGATAGATTTCAAATCGACCTTGATCAAGATGAGTCTGTGGTGTGAAATAATTTTTGTTGAGTGGATAGATTTTAGTTGGGGTAGTCGTTCAACATTCTACCAGAACAACGAACCATGGAGTATGATTTCTCTGAAACCATGATAAATTTCAAATTAATCCTGACCAAGATGAGTCTGTGGTGTGAAATAATTTTTGTTGAGTGGATAGATTTTTGTTAGGGGTAGTCGTTCAACATTCTACCAGAACAACGAACCATGGAGTATGATTTCTCTGAAACCATGATAGATTTCAAATCGATCCTGACCAAGATGAGTCTGTGGTGTGAAATAATTTTTGTTGTGTGGATAGATTTTAGTTGGGGTAGTCGTTCAACATTCTACCAGAACAACGAACCATGGAGTATGATTTCTCTGAAACCATGATAGATTTCAAATCGATCCTGACCAAGTTGAGTCTGTGGTGTGAAATAATTTTTGTTGAGTGGATACATTTTAGTTAGGGGTAGTCGTTCAACATTCTACCAGAACAACGAACCATGGAGTATGATTTCTCTGAAACCATGATAGATTTCAAATCGATCCTGACCAAGATGAGTCTGTGGTGTGAAATAATTTTTGCTTCGGTGGATAGACTTTAGTTGGGGTAGTCGTTCAACATTCTATCAGAACAACGAACCATGGAGTATGATTTCTCTGAAACTATGATAGATTTCAAATCGATCCTGACCAAGATGAGTCTGTGGTGTGAAATAATTTTTGTTGAGTGGATAGATTTTAGTTGGGGTAGTCGTTCAACATTCTATCAGAACAACGAATCATGGAGTATGATTTCTCTGAAACCATGAGAGATTTCAAATCGATCCTGACCAAGATGAGTCTGTGGTGTGAAATAATGTTTGTTGAGTTTATAGATTTTAGTTGGGGTAGTCGTTCAACATTCTACCAGAACAACGAACCATGGAGTATGATTTCTCTGAAACCATGATAGATTTCAAATCGATCCTGACCAAGATGAGTCTGTGGTGTGAAATAATTTTTGTTGAGTGCATAGATTTTAGTTGGGGTAGTCGTTCAACATTCTACCAGAACAACGAATCATGGAGTATGATTTCTCTGAAACCATGATAGATTCCAAATCGATCCTGACCAAGATGAGTCTATGGTGTGAAAGAATTTTTGTTGAGTGGATAGATTTTAGTTGGGGTAGTCGTCCAACATTCTACCAGAACAACGAACCATGGAGTATGATTTCTCTGAAACCATGATAGATTTCAAATCGATCCTGACCAAGATGAGTCTGTGGTGTGAAATAATTTTTGTTGAGTGGATAGATTTTAGTTGGGGTAGTCGTTCAACAACATTCTACCAGAACAACGAATCATGGAGTATGATTTCTCTGAAACCATGAGAGATTTCAAATCGATCCTGACCAAGATGAGTCTGTGGTGTGAAATAATTTTTGCTTCGGTGGATAGATTTTAGTTGGGGTAGTCGTTCAGTGGATACATTTTAGTTAGGGGTAGTCGTTCAACATTCTACCAGAACAACGAACCATGGAGTATGATTTCTCTGAAACCATGATAGATTTCAAATCGATCCTGACCAAGATGAGTCTGTGGTGTGAAATAATTTTTGCTTCGGTGGATAGATTTTAGTTGGGGTAGTCGTTCAACATTCTACCAGAACAACGAACCATGGAGTATGATTTCTCTGAAACCATGATAGATTTCAAATCGATCCTGACCAAGATGAGTCTGTGGTGTGAAATAATTTTTGCTTCGGTGGATAGATTTTAGTTGGGGTAGTCGTTCAACATTCTACCAGAACAACGAACCATGGAGTATGATTTCTCTGAAACCATGATAGATTCCAAATCGATCCTGACCAAGATGAGTCTATGGTGTGAAATAATTTTTGTTGAGTGGATAGATTTTAGTTGGGGTAGTCGTTCAACATTCTACCAGAACAACGAACCATGGAGTATGATTTCTCTGAAACCATGATAGATTTCAAATCGATCCTGACCAAGATGAGTCTGTGGTGTGAAATAATTTTTGCTTCGGTGGATAGATTTTAGTTGGGGTAGTCGTTCAACATTCTACCAGAACAACGAACCATGGAGTATGATTTCTCTGAAACCATGATAGATTTCAAATCGATCCTGACCAAGATGAGTCTGTGGTGTGAAATAATTTTTGCTTCGGTGGATAGATTTTAGTTGGGGTAGTCGTTCAACATTCTATCAGAACAACGAACCATGGAGTATGATTTCTCTGAAACCATGATAGATTTCAAATCGATCCTGACCAAGATGAGTCTGTGGTGTGAAATAATTTTTGTTGAGTGGATAGATTTTAGTTGGGGTAGTCGTTCAACATTCTACCAGAACAACGAATCATGGAGTATGATTTCTCTGAAACCATGAGAGATTTCAAATCGATCCTGACCAAGATGAGTCTGTGGTGTGAAATAATGTTTGTTGAGTGGATAGATTTTAGTTGGGGTAGTCGTTCAACATTCTACCAGAACAACGAACCATGGAGTATGATTTCTCTGAAACCATGATAGATTTCAAATCGATCCTGACCAAGATGAGTCTGTGGTGTGAAATAATTTTTGTTGAGTGCATAGATTTTAGTTGGGGTAGTCGTTCAACATTCTACCAGAACAACGAATCATGGAGTATGATTTCTCTGAAACCATGATAGATTCCAAATCGATCCTGACCAAGATGAGTCTATGGTGTGAAAGAATTTTTGTTGAGTGGATAGATTTTAGTTGGGGTAGTCGTCCAACATTCTACCAGAACAACGAACCATGGAGTATGATTTCTCTGAAACCATGATAGATTTCAAATCGATCCTGACCAAGATGAGTGTGTGGTGTGAAATAATTTTTGTTGAGTGGATAGATTTTAGTTGGTTTAGTCGTCCAACATTCTACCAGAACAACAAACCATGGAGTATGATTTCTCTGAAACCATGATAGATTTCAAATCGATCCTGACCAAGATGAGTCTGTGGTGTGAAATAATTTTTGCTTCGGCGGATAGATTTTAGTTGGGGTAGTCGTTCAACATTCTACCAGAACAACGAACCATTGAGTATGATTTCTCTGAAACCATGATAGATTTCACATCGATCCTGACCAAGATGAGTCTGTGGTGTGAAATAATTTTTGCTTCGGTGGATAGATTTTAGTTGGGGGTAGTCATTCAACATTCTACCAGAACAACGAACCATGGAGTATGATTTCTCGGAAACCATGATAGATTTCAAATCGATCCTGACCAAGATGAGTCTGTGGTGTGAAATAATTTTTGTTGAGTGGATAGATTTTAGTTGGGGTAGTCGTTCAACATTCTACCAGAACAACGAACCATGGAGTATGATTTCTCTGAAACCATGATAGATTCCAAATCGATCCTGACCAAGATGAGTCTATGGTGTGAAATAATTTTTGTTGAGTGGATAGATTTTAGTTAAGGTAGTCGTTCAACATTCTACCAGAACAACGAACCATGGAGTATGATTTCTCTGAAACCATGATAGATTTCAAATCGATCCTGACCAAGATGAGTCTGTGGTGTGAAATAATTTTTGTTGAGTGGATAGATTTTAGTTAGGGGTAGTCGTTCAACATTCTACCAGAACAACGAACCATGGAGTATGATTTCTCTGAAACCATGATAGATTTCAAATCGATCCTGACCAAGATGAGAATGTGGTGTGAAATAATTTTTGCTTAGGTGGATAGATTTTAGTTGGGGGTAGTCGTTCAACATTCTACCAGAACAACGAACCATGGAGTATGATTTCTCTGAAACCATGATAGATTTCAAATCGATCCTGACCAAGATGAGTCTGTGGTGTGAAATAATTTTTGTTGAGTGGATAGATTTTAGTTGGGGTAGTCGTTCAACATTCTACCAGAACAACGAACCATGGAGTATGATTTCTCTGAAACCATGATAGATTTCAAATCGATTCTGACCAAGATGAGTCTGTGGTGTGAAATAATTTTTGTTGAGTGGATAGATTTTAGTTGGGGTAGTCGTTCAACATTCTACCAGAACAACGAACCATGGAGTATGATTTCTCTGAAACCATGATAGATTTCAAATCGATCCTGACCAAGATGAGTGTGTGGTGTGAAATAATTTTTGTTGAGTGGATAGATTTTAGTTGGTTTAGTCGTCCAACATTCTACCAGAACAACGAACCATGGAGTATGATTTCTCTGAAACCATGATAGATTTCAAATCGATCCTGACCAAGATGAGTCTGTGGTGTGAAATAATTTTTGCTTCGGCGGATAGATTTTAGTTGGGGTAGTCGTTCAACATAATACCAGAACAACGAACCATGGAGTATGATTTCTCTGAAACCATGATAGATTTCAAATCGATCCTGACCAAGATGAGTCTGTGGTGTGAAATAATTTTTGCTTCGGTGGATAGATTTTAGTTGGGGGTAGTCGTTCAACATTCTACCAGAACAACGAACCATGGAGTATGATTTCTCGGAAACCATGATAGATTTCAAATCGATCCTGACCAAGATGAGTCTGTGGTGTGAAATAATTTTTGTTGATTGGATAGATTTTAGTTGGGGTAGTCGTTCAACATTCTCCCAGAACAACGAACCATGGAGTATGATTTCTCTGAAACCATGATAGATTTCAAATCGACCTTGATCAGGATGAGTCTGTGGTGTGAAATAATTTTTGTTGAGTGGATAGATTTTAGTTAAGGTAGTCGTTCAACATTCTACCAGAACAACGAACCATGGAGTATGATTTCTCTGAAACCATGATAGATTTCAAATCGATCCTGACCAAGATGAGTCTGTGGTGTGAAATAATTTTTGTTGAGTGGATAGATTTTAGTTAGGGGTAGTCGTTCAACATTCTACCAGAACAACGAACCATGGAGTATGATTTCTCTGAAACCATGATAGATTTCAAATCGATCCTGACCAAGATGAGCCTGTGGTGTGAAATAATTTTTGCTTAGGTGGATAGATTTTAGTTGGGGGTAGTCGTTCAACATTCTACCAGAACAACGAACCATGGAGTATGATTTCTCGGAAACCATGATAGATTTCAAATCGATCCTGACCAAGATGAGTCTGTGGTGTGAAATAATTTTTGTTGAGTGGATAGATTTTAGTTGGGGTAGTCGTTCAACATTCTACCAGAACAACGAACCATGGAGTATGATTTCTCTGAAACCATGATAGATTTCAAATCGATCCTGACCAAGATGAGCCTGTGGTGTGAAATAATTTTTGCTTCGGTGGATAGATTTTAGTTGGGGGTAGTCGTTCAACATTCTACCAGAACAACGAAACATGGAGTATGATTTCTCTGAAACCATGATAGATTTCAAATCAATCCTGACCAAGATGAGTCTGTGGTGTGAAATAATTTTTGTTGAGTGGATAGATTTTAGTTAGGGGTAGTCGTTCAACATTCTACCAGAACAACGAACCATGGAGGATGATTTCTCTGAAACCAAGATAGATTTCAAATCGATCCTGACCAAGATGAGTCTGTGGTGTGAAATAATTTTTGTTGTGTGGATAGATTTTAGTTGGGGTAGTCGTTCAACATTCTACCAGAACAACGAACCATGGAGTATGATTTCTCTGAAACCATGATAGATTTCAAATCGATCTTGACCAAGTTGAGTCTGTGGTGTGAAATAATTTTTGTTGAGTGGATACATTTTAGTTAGGGGTAGTCGTTCAACATTCTATCAGAACAACGAACCATGGAGTATGATTTCTCTGAAACCATGATAGATTTCAAGATGATCCTGATGATTTCCTGGTGTGAAATAATTTTTGTTGAGTGGATAGATGTTAGTTGGGGTAGTCGTTCAACATTCTACCAGAACAACGAACCATGGAGTATGATTTCTCTGAAACCATGATAGATTTCAAATCGATCCTGACCAAGATGAGTCTGTGGTGTGAAATAATTTTTGCTTCGGTGGATAGATTTTAGTTGGGGTAGTCGTTCAACATTCTATCAGAACAACGAATCATGGAGTATGATTTCTCTGAAACCATGATAGATTTCAAATCGATCCTGACCAAGATGAGTCTGTGGTGTGAAATAATTTTTGTTGAGTGGATAGATTTTAGTTGGGGTAGTCGTTCAACATTCTACCAGAACAACGAATCATGGAGTATGATTTCTCTGAAACCATGAGAGATTTCAAATCGATCCTGACCAACATGAGTCTGTGGTGTGAAATAATTTTTGTTGAGTGGATAGATTTTAGTTAGGGGTAGTCTTTCAACATTCTACCAGAACAACGAACCATGGAGTATGATTTCTCTGAAATCATGATAGATTTCAAATCGATCCTGACCAAGATGAGTCTGTGGTGTGAAATAATTTTTGTTGTGTGGATAGATTTTAGTTGGGGTAGTCGTTCAACATTCTACCAGAACAACGAACCATGGAGTATGATTTCTCTGAAACCATGATAGATTCCAAATCGAGCCTGTGGTGTGAAATAATTTTCGTTGAGTGGATAGATTTTAGTTGGGGTAGTCGTTCAACATTCTACCAGAACAACGAACCATGGAGTAAGATTTCTCTGAAACCATGATAGATTTCAAATCGATCCCGACCAGGTGGAGTCTGTGGTGTGAAATAATTTTTGTTGAGTGGATAGATTTTAGTTGGGGTAGTCGTTCAACATTCCACCAGAACAACGAACCATGGAGTATGATTTCTCTGAAACCATGATAGATTTCAAATTAATCCTGACCAATATGAGTCTGTGGTGTGAAATAATGTTTGTTGAGTGGATAGATTTTAGTTGGGGTAGTCGTTCAACATTCTACCAGAACAACGAACCATGGAGTATGATTTCTCTGAAACCATGATAGATTTCAAATCGATCCTGACCAAGATGAGTCTGTGGTGTGAAATAATTTTTGTTGAGTGCATAGATTTTAGTTGGGGTAGTCGTTCAACATTCTACCAGAACAACGAATCATGGAGTATGATTTCTCTGAAACCATGATAGATTCCAAATCGATCCTGACCAAGATGAGTCTATGGTGTGAAACAATTTTTGTTGAGTGGATAGATTTTAGTTGGGGTAGTCGTTCAACATTCTACCAGAACAACGAACCATGGAGTATGATTTCTCTGAAACCATGATAGATTTCAAATCGATCCTGACCAAGATGAGTCTGTGGTGTGAAATAATTTTTGCTTCGGTGGATAGATTTTAGTTGGGGTAGTCATTCAACATTCTATCAGAACAACGAACCATGGAGTATGATTTCTCTGAAACCATGATAGATTTCAAATCGATCCTGACCAAGATGAGTCTGTGGTGTGAAATAATTTTTGTTGAGTGGATAGATTTTAGTTGGGGTAGTCGTTCAACATTCTACCAGAACAACGAATCATGAAGTATGATTTCTCTGAAACCATGAGAGATTTCAAATCGATCCTGACCAACATGAGTCTGTGGTGTGAAATAATTTTTGTTGAGTGGATAGATTTTAGTTGGGGTAGTCTTTCAACATTCTACCAGAACAACGAAACATGTAGTATGATTTCTCTGAAATCATGATAGATTTCAAATCGATCCTGACCAAGATGAGTCTGTGGTGTGAAATAATTTTTGTTGTGTGGATAGATTTTAGTTGGGGTAGTCGTTCAACATTCTACCAGAACAACGAACCATGGAGTATGATTTCTCTGGAACCATGATAGATTCCAAATCGAGCCTGTGGTGTGAAATAATTTTCGTTGAGTGGATACATTTTAGTTGGGGTAGTCGTTCAACATTCTACCAGAACAACGAACCATGGAGTATGATTTCTCTGAAACCATGATAGATTTCAAATCGATCCTGACCAGGATGAGTCTGTGGTGTGAAATAATTTTTGTTGAGTGGATAGATTTTAGTTGGGGTAGTCGTTCAACATTCTACCAGAACAACGAACCATGGAGTATGATTTCTCTGAAACCATGATGGATTTCAAATTAATCCTGACCAATATGAGTCTGTGGTGTGAAATAATTTTTGTTGAGTGGATAGATTTTAGTTAGGGGTAGTCGTTCAACATTCTATCAGAACAACGAACCATGGAGTATGATTTCTCTGAAATCATGATAGATTTCAAAATGATCCTGACCAAGATGAGTCTGTGGTGTGAAATAATTTTTGTTGTGTGGATAGATTTTAGTTGGGGTAGTCGTTCAACATTCTACCAGAACAGCGAACCATGGAGTATGATTTCTCTGAAATCATGATAGATTTCAAAATGATCCTGACCAAGATGAGTCTGTGGTGTGAAATAATTTTTGTTGAGTGGATAGATTTTAGTTGGGGTAGTCTTTCAACATTCTACCAGAACAACGAACCATGGAGTATGATTTCTCTGAAATCATGATAGATTTCAAATCGATCCTGACCAAGATGAGTCTGTGGTGTGAAATAATTTTTGTTGAGTGCATAGATTTTAGTTGGGGTAGTCGTTCAACATTCTACCAGAACAACGAATCATGGAGTATGATTTCTCTGAAACCATGATAGATTCCAAATCGATCCTGACCAAGATGAGTCTATGGTGTGAAATAATTTTTGTTGAGTGGATAGATTTTAGTTGGGGTAGTCGTTCAACATTCTACCAGAACAACGAACCATGGAGTATGATTTCTCTGAAACCATGATAGATTTCAAATCGATCCTGACCAAGATGAGTCTGTGGTGTGAAATAATTTTTGTTGAGTTAATAGATTTTAGTTGGGGTAGTCGTTCAACATTCTATCAGAACAACGAACCATGGAGTATGATTTCTCTGAAACCATGATAGATTTCAAATCGATCCTGACCAAGATGAGTCTGTGGTGTGAAATAATTTTTGCTGAGTGGATAGATTTTAGTTGGGGTAGTCGTTCAACATTCTACCAGAACAACGAAACATGGAGTATGATTTCTCTGAAATCATGATAGATTTCAAATCGATCCTGACCAAGATGAGTCTGTGGTGTGAAATAATTTTTGTTGTGTGGATAGATTTTAGTTGGGGTAGTCGTTCAACATTCTACCAGAACAACGAACCATGGAGTATGATTTCTCTGAAACCATGATAGATTCCAAATCGAGCCTGTGGTGTGAAATAATTTTCGTTGAGTGGATACATTTTAGTTGGGGTAGTCGTTCAACATTCTACCAGAACAACGAACCATGGAGTATGATTTCTCTGAAACCATGATAGATTTCAAATCGATCCTGACCAGGATGAGTCTGTGGTGTGAAATAATTTTTGTTGAGTGGATAGATTTTAGTTAGGGGTAGTCGTTCAACATTCTACCAGAACAACGAACCATGGAGTATGATTTCTCTGAAACCATGATGGATTTCAAATCGATCCTGACCAATATGAGTCTGTGATGTGAAATAATTTTTGTTGAGTGGATAGATTTTAGTTAGGGGTAGTCGTTCAACATTCTATCAGAACAACGAACCATGGAGTATGATTTCTCTGAAATCATGATAGATTTCAAAATGATCCTGACCAAGATGAGTCTGTGGTGTGAAATAATTTTTGTTGTGTGGATAGATTTTAGTTGGGGTAGTCGTTCAACATTCTACCAGAACAGCGAACCATGGAGTATGATTTCTCTGAAACCATGATAGATTTCAAATCGATCCTGACCAAGATGAGTCTGTGGTGTGAAATAATTTTTGTTGAGTGGATAGATTTTGGTTGGGGTAGTCGTTCAACATTCTACCAGAACAACGAACCATGGAGTATGATTTCTCTGAAACCATGAGAGATTTCAAATCGATCCTGACCAAGATGAGTCTGTGGTGTGAAATAATTTTTGTTGAGTGGATAGATTTTAGTTGGGGTAGTCTTTCAACATTCTACCAGAACAACGAACCATGGAGTATGATTTCTCTGAAATCATGATAGATTTCAAATCGATCCTGACCAAGTTGAGTCTGTGGTGTGAAATAGTGTTTGTTGAGTGGATAGTTTTTAGTTGGGGTAGTCGTTCAACATTCTACCAGAACTACGAACAATGGAGTATGATTTCTCTGAAACCATGATAGATTTCAAATCGATCCTGACCAAGATGAGTCTATGGTGTGAAATAATTTTTGTTGAGTGGATAGATTTTAGTTGGGGTAGTCGTTCAACATTCTACCAGAACAACGAACCATGGAGTATGATTTCTCTGAAACCATGATAGATTTCAAATCGATCCTGACCAAGATGAGTCTGTGGTGTGAAATAATTTTTGTTGAGTTAATAGATTTTAGTTGGGGTAGTCGTTCAACATTCTATCAGAACAACGAACCATGGAGTATGATTTCTCTGAAACCATGATAGATTTCAAATCGATCCTGACCAAGATGAGTCTGTGGTGTGAAATAATTTTTGTTGAGTGGATAGATTTTAGTTGGGGTAGTCGTTCAACATTCTACCAGAACAACGAACCATGGAGTATGATTTCACTGAAATCATGATAGATTTCAAATCGATCCTGACCAAGATGAGTCTGTGGTGTGAAATAATTATTGTTGAGTGGATAGATTTTAGTTGGGATAGTCGTTCAACATTCTACCAGAACAGCGAACCATGGAGTATGATTTCTCTGAAACCATGATAGATTTCAAATCGATCCTGACCAAGATGAGTCTGTGGTGTGAAATAATTTTTGCTTTGGTGGATAGATTTTAGTTGGGGTAGTCGTTCAACATTCTATCAGAACAACGAACCATGGAGTATGATTTCTCTGAAACCATGATAGATTTCAAATCGATCCTGACCGAGATGAGTCTGAGGTGTGAAATAATTTTTGTTGAGTGGATAGATTTTATTTGGGGTAGTCGTTCAACATTCTACCAGAACAACGAACCATGGAGTATGATTTCACTGAAATCATGATAGATTTCAAATCGATCCTGACCAAGGTGAGTCTGTGGTGTGAAATAATTTTATGCTTCGGTGGATAGATTTTAGTTGGGGTAGTCGTTCAACATTCTACCAGAACAACGAACCATGGAGTATGATTTCTCTGAAACCATGATAGATTCCAAATCGAGCCTGTGGTGTGAAATAATTGTCGTTGAGTGGATAGATTTTAGTTGGGGTAGTCGTTCAACATTCTACCAGAACAACGAACCATGGAGTATGATTTCTCTGAAACCATGATAGATTTCAAATCGATCCTGACCAAGATGAGTCTGTGGTGTGAAATAATTTTTGTTGAGTGGATAGATTTTAGTTAGGGGTAGTCGTTCAACATTCTACCAGAACAACGAACCATGGAGTATGATTTCTCTGAAACCATGATAGATTTCAAAATGATCCTGACCAAGATGAGTCTGTGGTGTGAAATAATTTTTGTTGTGTGGATAGATTTTAGTTGGGGTAGTCGTTCAACATTCTACCAGAACAGCGAACCATGGAGTATGATTTCTCTGAAACCATGATAGATTTCAAATCGATCCTGACCAAGATGAGTCTGTGGTGTGAAATAATTTTTGCTTTGGTGGATAGATTTTAGTTGGGGTAGTCGTTCAACATTCTATCAGAACAACGAACCATGGAGTATGATTTCTCTGAAACCATGATAGATTTCAAATCGATCCTGACCGAGATGAGTCTGTGGTGTGAAATAATTTTTGTTGAGTGGATAGATTTAAGTTGGGGTAGTCGTTCAACAGTCTACCAGAACAACGAACCATGGAGTATGATTTCTCTGAAACCATGATAGATTTCAAATCGATCCTAACCAAGATGAGTCTGTGGTGTGAAATAATTTTTGTTGACTGGATAGATTTTAGTTGGGGGTAGTCGTTCAACATTCTACCAGAGCAACGAACCATGGAGTATGATTTCTCTGAAACCATGATAGATTTCAAATCGATCCTGACCAAGATGAGTCTGTGGTGTGAAATAATTTTTGTTGAGTGGATAGATTTTAGTTGGGGTAGTCGTTCAACATTCTACCAGAACAACGAACCATGGAGTATGACTTCTCTGAAACCATGATAGATTTCAAAATGATCCTGACCAAGATGAGTCTGTGGTGTTAAATAATTTTTGTTGTGTGGATCGATTTTAGTTGGGGTAGTCGTTCAACATTCTACCAGAACAACGAACCATGGAGTATGATTTCTCTGAAACCATGATAGATTTCAAATCGATCCTGACCAAGATGAGTCTGTGGTATGAAATAATTTTTGCTTCGGTGGTGAGATTTTAGTTGGGGTAGTCGTTCAACATTCTACTAAAACAACGAACCATTCAGTATGATTTCTCTGAAACCATGATAGATTTCAAATCGATCCTGACCAAGATGAGTCTGTGGTGTGAAATAATTTTTGTTGAGTGGATAGATTTTAGTTGGGGTAGTCGTTCAACATTCTACCAGAACAACGAACCATGGAGTATGATTTCTCTGAAACCATGATAGATTTCAAAATGATCCTGACCAAGATGAGTCTGTGGTGTGAAATAATTTTTGTTGAGTGGATAGATTTTAGTTAGGGGTAGTCGTTCAACATTCTACCAGAACAACGAACCATGGAGTATGATTTCTCTGAAACCATGATAGATTTCAAAATGATCCTGACCAAGATGAGTCTGTGGTGTGAAATAATTTTTGTTGTGTGGATAGATTTTAGTTGGGGTAGTCGTTCAACATTCTACCAGAACAGCGAACCATGGAGTATGATTTCTCTGAAACCATGATAGATTTCAAATCGATCCTGACAAAGATGAGTCTGTGGTGTGAAATAATTTTTGCTTTGGTGGATAGATTTTAGTTGGGGTAGTCGTTTAACATTCTATCAGAACAACGAACCATGGAGTATGATTTCTCTGAAACCATGATAGATTTCAAATCGATCCTGACCGAGATGAGTCTGTGGTGTGAAATAATTTTTGTTGAGTGGATAGATTTAAGTTGGGGTAGTCGTTCAACAGTCTACCAGAACAACGAACCATGGAGTATGATTTCTCTGAAACCATGATAGATTTCAAATCGATCCTAACCAAGATGAGTCTGTGGTGTGAAATAATTTTTGTTGAGTGGATAGATTTTAGTTGGGGTAGTCGTTCAACATTCTACCAGAACAACGAACCATGGAGTATGATTTCACTGAAATCATGATAGATTTCAAATCGATCCTGACCAAGATGAGTCTGTGGTGTGAAATAATTATTGTTGAGTGGATAGATTTTAGTTGGGATAGTCGTTCAACATTCTACCAGAACAGCGAACCATGGAGTATGATTTCTCTGAAACCATGATAGATTTCAAATCGATCCTGACCAAGATGAGTCTGTGGTGTGAAATAATTTTTGCTTTGGTGGATAGATTTTAGTTGGGGTAGTCGTTCAACATTCTATCAGAACAACGAACCATGGAGTATGATTTCTCTGAAACCATGATAGATTTCAAATCGATCCTGACCGAGATGAGTCTGAGGTGTGAAATAATTTTTGTTGAGTGGATAGATTTTATTTGGGGTAGTCGTTCAACATTCTAAAAGAACAACGAACCATGGAGTATGATTTCACTGAAATCATGATAGATTTCAAATCGATCCTGACCAAGGTGAGTCTGTGGTGTGAAATAATTTTATGCTTCGGTGGATAGATTTTAGTTGGGGTAGTCGTTCAACATTCTACCAGAACAACGAACCATGGAGTATGATTTCTCTGAAACCATGATAGATTCCAAATCGAGCCTGTGGTGTGAAATAATTGTCGTTGAGTGGATAGATTTTAGTTGGGGTAGTCGTTCAACATTCTACCAGAACAACGAACCATGGAGTATGCTTTCTCTGAAACCATGATAGATTTCAAGTCGATCCTGACCAAGATGAGTCTGCGGTGTGAAATAATTTTTGTTGAGTGGAGATATTTTAGTTGGGGTAGTCGTTTAACATTCTACCAGAACAACGAACCATGGAGTATGATTTCACTGAAACCATGATAGATTTCAAGTCGATCCTGACCAAGATGAGTCTGTGGTGTGAAATAAGTTTTGCTTCGGTGGACAGATGTTAGTTGGGGTAGTCGTTCAACATTCTACCAGAACAACGAACCATGGAGTATGATTTCTCTGAAACCATGATAGATTCCAAATCGAGCCTGTGGTGTGAAATAATTGTCGTTGAGTGGATAGATTTTAGTTGGGGTAGTCGTTCAACATTCTACCAGAACAACGAACCATGGAGTATGCTTTCTCTGAAACCATGATAGATTTCAAGTCGATCCTGACCAAGATGAGTCTGCGGTGTGAAATAATTTTTGTTGAGTGGAGATATTTTAGTTGGGGTAGTCGTTCAACATTCTACCAGAACAACGAACCATGGAGTATGCTTTCTCTGAAACCATGATAGATTTCAAGTCGATCCTGACCAAGATGAGTCTGTGGTGTGAAATAATTTTTGTTGTGTGGATAGATTTTAGTTGGGGTAGTCGTTCAACATTCTACCAGAACAGCGAACCATGGAGTATGATTTCTCTGAAACCATGATAGATTTCAAATCGATCCTGACCAAGATGAGTCTGCGGTGTGAAATAATTTTTGTTGAGTGGAGATATTTTAGTTGGGGTAGTCGTTTAACATTCTACCAGAACAACGAACCATGGAGTATGATTTCTCTGAAACCATGATAGATTCCAAATCGATCCTGACCAAGCGAGTCTGTGGTGTGAAATAATTTTTGTTCAGTGGTTAGATTTTAGTTGGGGTAGTCGTTCAACATTCTACCAGAACAACGAACCATGGAGTATGATTTCTCTGAAACCATGATAGATTTCAAATCGATCCTGACCAAGATGAGTCTGTGGTGTGAAATAATTTTTGTTGAGTGGATAGATTTTAGTTAGGGGTAGTCGTTCAACATTCTACCAGAACAACGAACCATGGAGTATGATTTCTCTGAAACCATGATAGATTTCAAAATGATCCTGACCAAGATGAGTCTGTGGTGTGAAATAATTTTTGTTGTGTGGATAGATTTTAGTTGGGGTAGTCGTTCAACATTCTACCAGAACAGCGAACCATGGAGTATGATTTCTCTGAAACCATGATAGATTTCAAATCGATCCTGACCAAGATGAGTCTGTGGTGTGAAATAATTTTTGCTTTGGTGGATAGATTTTAGTTGGGGTAGTCGTTCAACATTCTATCAGAACAACGAACCATGGAGTATGATTTCTCTGAAACCATGATAGATTTCAAATCGATCCTGACCGAGATGAGTCTGTGGTGTGAAATAATTTTTGTTGAGTGGATAGATTTAAGTTGGGGTAGTCGTTCAACAGTCTACCAGAACAACGAACCATGGAGTATGATTTCTCTGAAACCATGATAGATTTCAAATCGATCCTAACCAAGATGAGTCTGTGGTGTGAAATAATTTTTGTTGACTGGATAGATTTTAGTTGGGGGTAGTCGTTCAACATTCTACCAGAGCAACGAACCATGGAGTATGATTTCTCTGAAACCATGATAGATTTCAAATCGATCCTGACCAAGATGAGTCTGTGGTGTGAAATAATTTTTGCTTCGGTGGTGAGATTTTAGTTGGGGTAGTCGTTCAACATTCTACTAAAACAACGAACCATTCAGTATGATTTCTCTGAAACCATGATAGATTTCAAATCGATCCTGACCAAGATGAGTCTGTGGTGTGAAATAAGTTTTGCTTCGGTGGACAGATGTTAGTTGGGGTAGTCGTTCAACATTCTACCAGAACAACGAACCATGGAGTATGCTTTCTCTGAAACCATGATAGATTTCAAGTCGATCCTGACCAAGATGAGTCTGCGGTGTGAAATAATTTTTGTTGAGTGGAGATATTTTAGTTGGGGTAGTCGTTTAACATTCTACCAGAACAACGAACCATGGAGTATGATTTCTCTGAAACCATGATAGATTCCAAATCGATCCTGACCAAGCGAGTCTGTGGTGTGAAATAATTTTTGTTCAGTGGTTAGATTTTAGTTGGGGTAGTCGTTCAACATTCTACCAGAACAACGAACCATGGAGTATGATTTCTCTGAAACCATGATAGATTTCAAATCGATCCTGACCAAGATGAGTCTGTGGTGTGAAATAATTTTTGTTGAGTGGATAGATTTTAGTTAGGGGTAGTCGTTCAACATTCTACCAGAACAACGAACCATGGAGTATGATTTCTCTGAAACCATGATAGATTTCAAAATGATCCTGACCAAGATGAGTCTGTGGTGTGAAATAATTTTTGTTGTGTGGATAGATTTTAGTTGGGGTAGTCGTTCAACATTCTACCAGAACAGCGAACCATGGAGTATGATTTCTCTGAAACCATGATAGATTTCAAATCGATCCTGACCAAGATGAGTCTGTGGTGTGAAATAATTTTTGCTTTGGTGGATAGATTTTAGTTGGGGTAGTCGTTCAACATTCTATCAGAACAACGAACCATGGAGTATGATTTCTCTGAAACCATGATAGATTTCAAATCGATCCTGACCGAGATGAGTCTGTGGTGTGAAATAATTTTTGTTGAGTGGATAGATTTAAGTTGGGGTAGTCGTTCAACAGTCTACCAGAACAACGAACCATGGAGTATGATTTCTCTGAAACCATGATAGATTTCAAATCGATCCTAACCAAGATGAGTCTGTGGTGTGAAATAATTTTTGTTGACTGGATAGATTTTAGTTGGGGGTAGTCGTTCAACATTCTACCAGAGCAACGAACCATGGAGTATGATTTCTCTGAAACCATGATAGATTTCAAATCGATCCTGACCAAGATGAGTCTGTGGTGTGAAATAATTTTTGTTGAGTGGAGATATTTTAGTTGGGGTAGTCGTTCAACATTCTACCAGAACAACGAACCATGGAGTATGATTTCTCTGAAACCATGATAGATTTCAAAATGATCCTGACCAAGATGAGTCTGTGGTGTTAAATAATTTTTGTTGTGTGGATCGATTTTAGTTGGGGTAGTCGTTCAACATTCTACCAGAACAACGAACCATGGAGTATGATTTCTCTGAAACCATGATAGATTTCAAATCGATCCTGACCAAGATGAGTCTGTGGTATGAAATAATTTTTGCTTCGGTGGTGAGATTTTAGTTGGGGTAGTCGTTCAACATTCTACTAAAACAACGAACCATTCAGTATGATTTCTCTGAAACTATGATAGATTTCAAATCGATCCTGACCAAGATGAGTCTGTGGTGTGAAATAATTTTTGCTTCGGTGGATAGATTTTAGTTGGGGTAGTCGTTCAACATTCTACCAGAACAACGAACCATGGAGTATGATTTCTCTGAAACCATGATAGATTTCAAATCGATCCTGACCAAGATGAGTCTGTGGTGTGAAATAATTTTTGTTGAGTGGATATATTTTAGTTGGGGTAGTCGTTTAACATTCTACCAGAACAACGAACCATGGAGTATGATATCTCTGAAACCATGATAGATTCCAAATCGATCCTGACCAAGCGAGTCTGTGGTGTGAAATAATTTTTGTTGAGTGTATAGATTTTAGTTGGGGTAGTCGTTCAACATTCTACCAGAACAACGAACCATGGAGTATGATTTCTCTGAAACCATGATAGATTTCAAATCGATCCTGACCAAGATGAGTCTGTGGTGTGAAATAATTTTTGATGAGTGGATAGATTTTAGTTAGGGGTAGTCGTTCAGCATTCTACCAGAACAACGAACCATGGAGTATGATTTCGCTGAAACCATGACAGATTTCAAATCGATTCTGACCAAGATGAGTCTGTGGTGTGAAATAATTTTTGCTTTGGTGGATAGATTTTAGTTGGGGTAGTCGTTCAACATTCTACCAGAACAAAGAACCATGGAGTATGCTTTCTCTGAAACCATGATAGATTTCAAATCGATCCTGACTAAGATGAGTCTGTGGTGTGAAATAATTTTTGTTGTGTGGATAGATTTTAGTTGGGGTAGTCGTTCAACATTCTACCAGAACAACGAACCATGGAGTATGATTTCTCTGAAACCATGATAGATTCCAAATCGATCCTGATTTAGTTGGGGTAGTCGTTCAACATTGTACCAGAACAACGAATCACGGAGTATGATTTCTCTGAAACTATGATAGATTTCAAATCGATCCTGACCAAGATGAGTCTGTGGTGTGAAATAATTTTTGTTGAGTGGATAGATTTTAATTGGGGTAGTCGTTCAACATTGTACCAGAACAACGAATCATGGAGCATGATTTCTCTGAAACTATGATAGATTTCAAATCGATCCTGACCAAGATGAATCTGTGGTGTGAAATAATTTTTGTTCAGTGGTTAGATTTTAGTTGGGGTAGTCGTTCAACATTCTACCAGAACAACGAACCATGGAGTATGATTTCTCTGAAACCATGATAGATTTCAAATCGATCCTGACCAAGATGAGTCTGTGGTGTGAAATAATTTTTGCTTCGGTGGATAGATTTTAGTTGGGATAGTCGTTCAACATTCTACCAGAACAACGAATCATGGAGTATGATTTCTCTGAAACCATGATAGATTTCAAATCAATTCTGACCAGGATGAGTCTGTGGTGTGAAATAATTTTTGTTGAGTTAATAGATTTTAGTTAGGGGTAGTCGTTCAACATTCTACCAGAACAACGAACCATGGAGTATGATTTCTCTGAAACCATGATAGATTTCAAATCGATCCTGACCAAGATGAGTCTGTGGTGTGAAATAATTTTTGTTGAGTGGATAGATTTTAGTTAGGGGTAGTCGTTCAACATTCTACCAGAACAACGAACCATGGAGTATGATTTCGCTGAAACCATGACAGATTTCAAATCGATTCTGACCAAGATGGGTCTGTGGTGTGAAATAATTTTTGCTTTGGTGGATAGATTTTAGTTGGGGTAGTCGTTCAACATTCTACCAGAACAACGAACAATGGAGTATGCTTTCTCTGAAACCATGATAGATTTCAAATCGATCCTGACTAAGATGAGTCTGTGGTGTGAAATAATTTTTGTTGTGTGGATAGATTTTAGTTGGGGTAGTCGTTGAACATTCTACCAGAACAACGAACCATGGAGTATGATTTCTCTGAAACCATGATAGATTCCAAATCGATCCTGACCAAGCGAGTCTGTGGTGTGAAATAATTTTTGTTGAGTGGATAGATTTTAGTTGGGGTAGTCGTTCAACATCCTACCAGAACAACGAATCATGGAGTATGATTTCTCTGAAATCATGATAGATTTCAAATCGATCCTGACCAAGATGAGTCTGTGGTGTGAAATAATTTTTGTTCAGTGGTTAGATTTTAGTTGGGGTTTTCGTTCAACATTCTACCAGAACAACGAACCATGGAGTATGGTTTCCCTGAAACCATGATAGATTTCAAATCGATCCTGACCAAGATGAGTCTGTGGTGTGAAATAATTTTTGCTTCGGTGGATAGATTTTAGTTGTGATAGTCGTTCAACATTCTACCAGAACAACGAACCATGGAGTATGATTTCTGTGAAACCATGATAGATTTCAAATCAATCCTGACCAAGATGAGTCTGTGCTGTGAAATAATTTTTGTTGAGTGGATAGATTTTAGTTGGGGTAGTCGTTAAACATTGTACCAGAACAACGAATCATGGAGTATGATTTCTCTGAAACTATGATAGATTTCAAATCGATCCTGACCAAGATGAGTCTGTGGTGTGAAATAATTTTTGTTCAGTGGTTAGATTTTAGTTGGTGTAGTCGTTCAACATTCTACCAGAACAACGAACCATGGAGTATGATTTCTCTGAAACCATGATAGATTTCAAATCGATCCTGACCAAGATGAGTCTGTGGTGTGAAATAATTTTTGCTTCGGTGGATAGATTTTAGTTGGGATAGTCGTTCAACATTCTACCAGAACAACGAACCATGGAGTATGATTTCTGTGAAACCATGATAGATTTCAAATCAATCCTGACCAAGATGAGTCTGTGGTGTGAAATAATTTTTGTTGAGTGGATAGATTTTAGTTGGGGTAGTCGTTCAACATTCTACCAGAGCAACGAACCATGGAGTATGATTTCTCTGAAACCATGATAGATTTCAAATCGATCATGAAAAGATGAGTCTGTGGTGTGAAATAATTTTTGTTGTGTGGATAGATTTTAGTTGGGGTAGTCGTTCAACATTCTACCAGAACAACGAACCATGGAGTATGATTTCTCTGAAACCATGATAGATTTCAAATCGATCCTGACCAAGATGAGTCTGTGGTGTGAAATAATTTTTGCTTTGGTGGATAGATTTTATTTGGGGTAGTCGTTCAATATTCTATCAGAACAACGAACCATGGAGTATGATTTCTCTGAAACCATGATAGATTTCAAATCGATCCTGACCGAGATGAGTCTGTGGTGTGAAATAATTTTTGTTGAGTGGATAGTTTTAAGTTTAGGTAGTCGTTCAACAGTCTACTAGAACAACGAACCATGGAGAATGATTTCTCTGAAACCATGATAGATTTCAAATCGATCCTGACCAAGATGAGTCTGTGGTGTGAAATAATTTTTGTTGACTGGATAGATTTTAGTTGGGGGTAGTCGTTCAACATTCTACCAGAGCAACGAACCATGGAGTATGATTTCTCTGAAACCATGATAGATTTCAAATCGATCCTGACCAAGATGAGTCTGTGGTGTGAAATAATTTTTGTTGAGTGGATAGATTTTAGTTGGGGTAGTCGTTCAACATTGTACCAGAACAACGAATCATGGAGTATGATTTCTCTGAAACTATGATAGATTTCAAATCGATCCTGACCAAGATCAGTCTGTGGTGTGAAATAATTTTTGCTTTGGTTTATAGATTTTAGTTGGGGTAGTCGTTCAACATTCTATCAGAACAACGAACCATGGAGTATGATTTCTCTGAAACCATGATAGATTTCAAATCGATCCTGACCGAGATGAGTCTGTGGTGTGAAATAATTTTTGTTGAGTGGATAGATTTAAGTTGGGGTAGTCGTTCAACATTCTACCAGAA
Organism: Xylota sylvarum; assembly: GCA_905220385.1. Taxonomy (NCBI): domain Eukaryota; kingdom Metazoa; phylum Arthropoda; class Insecta; order Diptera; family Syrphidae; genus Xylota; species Xylota sylvarum. The sequence continues at coordinate 26,645 of CAJMZQ010000110.1, forward strand.
CAACGAACCATGGAGTATGATTTCTCTGAAACCATGATAGATTTCAATTCGATCCTGACCAAGATGAGTCTGTGGTGTGAAATAATTTTTGTTGACTGGATAGATTTTAGTTGGGGGTAGTCGGTCAACATTCTACCAGAGCAACGAACCATGGAGTATGATTTCTCTGAAACCATGATAGATTTCAAATCGATCCTGACCAAGATGAGTCTGTGGTGTGAAATAATTTTTGATGAGTGGATAGATTTTAGTTGGGGTAGTCGTTCAACATTCTTCCAAAACAACGAACCATTGAGTATGATTTCTCTGAAACCATGATAGATTTAAAATCGATCCTGACCAAGATGAGTCTGTGGTGTGAAATAATTTTTGCTTCGGTGGATAGATTTTAGTTGGGGTAGTCGTTCAACATTCTACCAGAACAACGAACCATGGAGTATGATTTCTCTGAAACCATGATAGATTTCAAATCGATCCTGACCAAGATGAATCTGTGGTGTGAAATAATTTTTGTTGAGTGGATATATTTTAGTTGGGGTAGTCATTTAACATTCTACCAGAACAACGAATCATGGAGTATGATTTCTCTGAAACCATGATAGATTTCAAATCAATCCTGACCAGGATGAGTCTGTGGTGTGAAATAATTTTTGTTGAGTTAATAGATTTTAGTTAGGGGTAGTCGTTCAACATTCTACCAGAACAACGAACCATGGAGTATGATTTCTCTGAAACCATGATAGATTTCAAATCGATCCTGACCAAGATGAGTCTGTGGTGTGAAATAATTTTTGTTGAGTGGATAGATTTTAGTTGGGGTAGTCGTTAAACATTGTACCAGAACAACGAATCATGGAGTATGATTTCTCTGAAACTATGATAGATTTCAAATCGATCCTGACCAAGATGAGTCTGTGGTGTGAAATAATTTTTGTTCAGTGGTTAGATTTTAGTTGGTGTAGTCGTTCAACATTCTACCAGAACAATGAACCATGGAGTATGATTTCTCTGAAACCATGATAGATTTCAAATCGATCCTGACCAAGATGAGTCTGTGGTGTGAAATAATTTTTGCTTCGGTGGAGAGATTTTAGTTGGGATAGTCGTTCAACATTCTACCAGAACAACGAACCATGGAGTATGATTTCTGTGAAACCATGATAGATTTCAAATCAATCCTGACCAAGATGAGTCTGTGGTGTGAAATAATTTTTGTTGAGTGGATAGATTTTAGTTGGGGTAGTCGTTCAACATTGTAAAAGAACAACGAATCATGGAGTATGATTTCTCTGAAACTATGATAGATTTCAAATCGATCCTGACCAAGATCAGTCTGTGGTGTGAAATAATTTTTGCTTTGGTTTATAGATTTTAGTTGGGGTAGTCGTTCAACATTCTACCAGAGCAACGAACCATGGAGTATGATTTCTCTGAAACCATGATAGATTTCAAATCGATCATGAAAAGATGAGTCTGTGGTGTGAAATAATTTTTGTTGTGTGGATAGATTTTAGTTGGGGTAGTCGTTCAACATTCTACCAGAACAACGAACCATGGAGTATGATTTCTCTGAAACCATGATAGATTTCAAATCGATCCTGACCAAGATGAGTCTGTGGTGTGAAATAATTTTTGCTTTGGTGGATAGATTTTAGTTGGGGTAGTCGTTCAATATTCTATCAGAACAACGAACCATGGAGTATGATTTCTCTGAAACCATGATAGATTTCAAATCGATCCTGACCGAGATGAGTCTGTGGTGTGAAATAATTTTTGTTGAGTGGATAGATTTAAGTTGGGGTAGTCGTTCAACAGTCTACCAGAACAACGAACCATGGAGAATGATTTCTCTGAAACCATGATAGATTTCAAATCGATCCTGACCAAGATGAGTCTGTGGTGTGAAATAATTTTTGTTGAGTGGATAGATTTTAGTTGGGGTAGTCGTTCAACATTGTAAAAGAACAACGAATCATGGAGTATGATTTCTCTGAAACTATGATAGATTTCAAATCGATCCTGACCAAGATCAGTCTGTGGTGTGAAATAATTTTTGCTTTGGTTTATAGATTTTAGTTGGGGTAGTCGTTCAACAGTCTACCAGAACAACGAACCATGGAGAATGATTTCTCTGAAACCATGATAGATTTCAAATCGATCCTGACCAAGATGAGTCTGTGGTGTGAAATAATTTTTGTTGAGTGGATAGATTTTAGTTGGGGTAGTCGTTCAACATTGTACCAGAACAACGAATCATGGAGTATGATTTCTCTGAAACCATGATAGATTTCAAATCGATCCTGACCAAGATGAGTCTGTGGTGTGAAATAATTTTTGTTGAGTGGATAGATTTTAGTTTTGGTAGTCGTTCAACATTGTACCAGAACAACGAATCATGGAGTATGATTTCTCTGAAACTATGATAGATTTCAAATCGATCCTGACCAAGATGAGTCTGTGGTGTGAAATAATTTTTGTTGAGTGGATAGATTTTAGTTGGGATAGTCGTTCAACATTCTACCAGAACAACGAACCATGGGGTATGATTTCTCTGAAACCATGATAGATTTCAAATCGATCCTGACCAAGATGAGTCTGTGGTATGAAATAATTTTTGCTTCGGTGGTGAGATTTTAGTTGGGGTAGTCGTTCAACATTCTTCCAAAACAACGAACCATTGAGTATGATTTCTCTGAAACCATGATAGATTTAAAATCGATCCTGACCAAGATGAGTCTGTGGTGTGAAATAATTTTTGCTTCGGTGGATAGATTTTAGTTGGGGTAGTCGTTCAACATTCTACCAGAACAACGAACCATGGAGTATGATTTCTCTGAAACCATGATAGATTTCAAATCGATCCTGACCAAGATGAATCTGTGGTGTGAAATAATTTTTGTTGAGTGGATATATTTTAGTTGGGGTAGTCATTTAACATTCTACCAGAACAACGAATCATGGAGTATGATTTCTCTGAAACCATGATAGATTTCAAATCAATCCTGACCAGGATGAGTCTGTGGTGTGAAATAATTTTTGTTGAGTTAATAGATTTTAGTTAGGGGTAGTCGTTCAACATTCTACCAGAACAACGAACCATGGAGTATGATTTCTCTGAAACCATGATAGATTTCAAATCGATCCTGACCAAGATGAGTCTGTGGTGTGAAATAATTTTTGTTGAGTGGATAGATTTTAGTTAGGGGTAGTCGTTCAACATTCTGCCAGAACAACGAACCATGGAGTATGATTTCGCTGAAACCATGACAGATTTCAAATCGATTCTGACCAAGATGAGTCTGTGGTGTGAAATAATTTTTGCTTTGGTGGATAGATTTTAGTTGGGGTAGTCGTTCAACATTCTACCAGAACAACGAACCATGGAGTATGCTTTCTCTGAAACCATGATAGATTTCAAATCGATCCTGACCAAGATCAGTCTGTGGTGTGAAATAATTTTTGTTGTGTGGATAGATTTTAGTTGGGGTAGTCGTTCAACATTCTACCAGAACAACGAACTATGGAGTATAATTTCTCTGAAACCATGATAGATTCCAAATCGATTATGACCAAGCGAGTCTGTGGTGTGAAATAATTTTTGTTGAGTGGATAGATTTTAGTTGGGGTAGTCGTTCAACATTCTACCAGAACAACGAATCATGGAGTATGATTTCTCTGAAATCATGATAGATTTCAAATCGATCCTGACCACGATGAGTCTGTGGTGTGAAATAATTTTTGTTCAGTGGTTAGATTTTAGTTGGGGTAGTCGTTCAACATTCTACCAGAACAACGAACCATGGAGTATGATTTCTCTGAAACCATGATAGATTTCAAATCGATCCTGACCAAGATGAGTCTGTGGTGTGAAATAATTTTTGCTTCGGTGGATAGATTTTAGTTGGGGTAGTCGTTCAACATTCTACCAGAACAACGAATCATGGAGTATGATTTCTCTGAAACCATGAGAGATTTCAAATCGATCCTGACCAAGATGAGTCTGTGGTGTGAAATAAGTTTTGCTTCGGTGGACAGATGTTAGTTGGGGTAGTCGTTCAACATTCTACCAGAACAACGAACCATGGAGTATGCTTTCTCTGAAACCATGATAGATTTCAAGTCGATCCTGACCAAGATGAGTCTGCGGTGTGAAATAATTTTTGTTGAGTGGAGATATTTTAGTTGGGGTAGTCGTTTAACATTCTACCAGAACAACGAACCATGGAGTATGATTTCTCTGAAACCATGATAGATTCCAAATCGATCCTGACCAAGCGAGTCTGTGGTGTGAAATAATTTTTGTTCAGTGGTTAGATTTTAGTTGGGGTAGTCGTTCAACATTCTACCAGAACAACGAACCATGGAGTATGATTTCTCTGAAACCATGATAGATTTCAAATCGATCCTGACCAAGATGAGTCTGTGGTGTGAAATAATTTTTGCTTCGGTGGATAGATTTTAGTTGGGGTAGTCGTTCAACATTCTACCAGAACAACGAACCATGGAGTATGATTTCTCTGAAACCATGAGAGATTTCAAATCGATCCTGACCAAGATGAGTCTGTGGTGTGAAATAAGTTTTGCTTCGGTGGACAGGTGTTAGTTGGGGTAGTCGTTCAACATTCTACCAGAACAACGAACCATGGAGTATGATTTCTCTGAAACCATGAGAGATTTCAAATCGATCCTGACCAAGATGAGTCTGTGGTGTGAAATAATTTTTGTTGAGTGGATAGATTTTAGTTGGGGTAGTCTTTCAACATTCTACCAGAACAACGAACCATGGAGTATGATTTCTCTGAAATCATGATAGATTTCAAATCGATCCTGACCAAGATGAGTCTGTGGTGTGAAATAATTTTTGCTTCGGTGGTGAGATTTTAGTTGTGGTAGTCGTTCAACATTCTACCAGAACAACGAACCATGGAGTATGATTTCTCTGAAACCATGAGAGATTTCAAATCGATCCTGACCAAGATGAGTCTGTGGTGTGAAATAATTTTTGCTGAGTGGATAGATTTTAGTTGGGGTAGTCGTTCAACATTCTACCAGAACAACGAACCATGGAGTATGATTTCTCTGAAACCATGATAGATTTGAAATCGATCCTGACCAAGATGAGTCTGTGGTGTGAAATAATTTTTGTTGAGTGGATAGATTTTAGTTGGGGTAGTCGTTCAACATTCTACCAGAACAACGAATCATGGAGTATGATTTCTCTGAAACCATGAGAGATTTCAAATCGATCCTGACCAAGATGAGTCTGTGGTGTGAAATAATTTTTGTTGAGTGGATAGATTTTAGTTGGGGTAGTCGTTCAACATTCTACCAGAACAACGAACCATGGAGTATGATTTCTCTGAAACCATGAGAGATTTCAAATCGATCCTGACCAAGATGAGTCTGTGGTGTGAAATAATGTTTGTTAAGTGGATAGATTTTAGTTGGGGTAGTCGTTCAACATTCTACCAGAACAACGAACCATGGAGTATGATTTCTCTGAAACCATGGTAGATTTCAAATCGATCCTGACCAAGATGAGTCTGTGGTGTGAAATAATTTTTGTTGAGTGGATAGATTTTAGTTGGGGTAGTCGTTCAACATTCTACCAGAACCACGAATCATGGAGTATGATTTCTTTGAAACCATGACAGATTCCAAATCGATCATGACCAAGATGAGTCTATGGTGTGAAATAATTTTTGTTGAGTGGACAGATTTTAGTTGGGATAGTCGTTCAACATTCTATCAGAACAACGAACCATGGAGTATGATTTCTTCGAAACCATGATAGATTTCAAATCGATCATGACCAAGATGAGTCTGTGGTGTGAAATAATTTTTGTTGAGTGGATAGATTTTAGTTGGGGTAGTCGTTCAACATTCTACCAGAACAACGAATCGTGGAGTATGATTTCTCTGAAACTATGATAGATTTCAAATCGACCCTGTCCAAAATGAGTCTGTGGTGTGAAATAATTATTGTTGAGTGGATAGATTTTAGTTGGGATAGTCGTTCAACATTCTACCAGAATAACGAACCATGGAGTATGATTTCTCTGAAACCGTGATAGATTTCAAATCGATCCTGACCAGGATGAGTCTGTGGTGTGAAATAATTTTTGCTTCGGTGGATAGATTTTAGTTGGGGTAGTCGTTCAACATTCTACCAGAACAACGAACCATGGAGTATGATTTCTCTGAAACCATGATAGATTTCAAATCGATCCTGACCAAAATGAGTCTGTGGTGTGAAATAATTTTTGCTTCGGTGGCTAGATTTTAGTTGGGGTAGTCGTTCAACATTCTACCAGAACAACGAACCATGGAGTATGATTTCTCTGAAACCATGAGAGATTTCAAATCGATCCTGAAAAACATGAGTCTGTGGTGTGTAATAATTTTTGTTGAGTGGATAGATTTTAGTTGGGGTAGTCTTTCAACATTCTACCAGAACAACGAACCATGGAGTATGATTTCTCTGAGATCATGATAGATTTCAAATCGATCCTGACCAAGATGAGTCTGTGGTGTGAAATAATTTTTGTTGTGTGGATAGATTTTAGTTGGGGTAGTCGTTCAACATTCTACCAGAACAACGAAGCATGGAGTATGATTTCTCTGAAACCATGATAGATTCCAAATCGAGCCTGTGGTGTGAAATAATTTTCGTTGAGTGGATAGATTTTAGTTGGGGTAGTCGTTCAACGTTCTACCAGAACAACGAATTATGGAGTATGATTTCTCTGAAACCATGATAGATTTCAAATCAATCCTGACCAGGATGAGTCTGTGGTGTGAAATAATTTTTGTTGAGTGGATAGATTTTAGTTAGGGGTAGTCGTTCAACATTCTACCAGAACAACGAACCATGGAGTATGATTTCTCTGAAACCATGATAGATTTCAAATCGATCCTGACCAAGATGAGTCTGTGGTGTGAAATAATTTTTGTTGAGTGGATAGATTTTAGTTAGGGGTAGTCGTTCAACATTCTACCAGAACAACGAACCATGGAGTATGATTTCTCTGCAACCATGATAGATTTCAAAATGATCCTGACCAAGATGAGTCTGTGGTGTGAAATAATTTTTGTTGTGTGGATAGATTTTAGTGGGGGTAGTCGTTCAACATTCTATCAGAACAACGAACCATGGAGTATGATTTCTCTGAAACCATGATAGATTTCAAATCGATCCTGACCGAGATGAGTCTGTGGTGTGAAATAATTTTTGTTGAGTGGATAGATTTAAGTTGGGGTAGTCGTTCAATATTCTACCAGAACAACGAACCATGGAGTATGATTTCTCTGAAACCATGATAGATTTCAAATCGATCCTGAGCAAGATGAGTCTGTGGTGTGAAATAATTTTTGTTGAGTGGATAGATTTTAGTTGGGGTAGTCGTTCAACATTCTACCAGAGCAACGAACCATGGAGTATGATTTCTCTGAAACCATGATAGATTTCAAATCGATCCTGGCCAAGATGAGTCTGTGGTGTGAAATAATTTTTGTTGAGTGGATAGATTTTAGTTGGGGTAGTCGTTCAACATTCTATCAGAACAACGAACCATGGAGTATGATTTCTCTGAAACTATGATAGATTTCAAATCGATCCTGACCAAGATGAGTCTGTGGTGTGAAATAATTTTTGTTGAGTGGATAGATTTTAGATAGTCGTTCAACATTCTACCAGAACAACGAATCATGGAGTATAATTTCTCTGAAACCATGATAGATTTCAAATCGATCCTGACCAAGATGAGTCTGTGGTGTGAAATAATTTTTGCTTCGGTGGTGAGATTTTAGTTGGGGTAGTCGTTCAACATTCTACCAAAACAACGAACCATGGAGTACGATTTCTCTGAAACCATGATAGATTTCAAATCGATCCTGACCAAGATGAGTCTGTGGTGTGAAATAATTTTTGCTTCGGTGGATAGATTTTAGTTGGGGTAGTCGTTCAACATTCTACCAGAACAACGAACCATGGAGTATGATTTCTCTGAAACCATGATAGATTTCAAATCGATCCTGACCAAAATGAGTCTGTGGTGTGAAATAATTTTTGCTTCGGTGGCTAGATTTTAGTTGGGGTAGTCGTTCAACATTCTACCAGAACAACGAACCATGGAGTATGATTTCTCTGAAACCATGATAGATTTCAAATCGATCCTGGCCAAGATGAGTCTGTGGTGTGAAATAATGTTTGTTAAGTGGATAGATTTTAGTTGGGGTAGTCGTTCAACATTCTACCAGAACAACGAACCATGGAGTATGATTTCTCTGAAACCATGGTAGATTTCAAATCGATCCTGACCAAGATGAGTCTGTGGTGTGAAATAATTTTTGTTGAGTGGATAGATTTTAGTTGGGGTAGTCGTTCCACATTCTACCAGAACAACGATTCATGGAGTATGATTTCTTTGAAACCATGACAGATTCCAAATCGATCATGACCAAGATGAGTCTATGGTGTGAAATAATTTTTGTTGAGTGGACAGATTTTAGTTGGGATAGTCGTTCAACATTCTATCAGAACAACGAACCATGGAGTATGATTTCTTCGAAACCATGATAGATTTCAAATCGATCATGACCAAGATGAGTCTGTGGTGTGAAATAATTTTTGTTGAGTGGATAGATTTTAGTTGGGGTAGTCGTTCAACATTCTACCAGAACAACGAATCGTGGAGTATGATTTCTCTGAAACTATGATAGATTTCAAATCGACCCTGACCAAAATGAGTCTGTGGTGTGAAATAATTATTGTTGAGTGGATAGATTTTAGTTGGGATAGTCGTTCAACATTCTACCAGAATAACGAACCATGGAGTATGATTTCTCTGAAACCGTGATAGATTTCAAATCGATCCTGACCAGGATGAGTCTGTGGTGTGAAATAATTTTTGCTTCGGTGGATAGATTTTAGTTGGGGTAATCGTTCAACATTCTACCAGAACAACGAACCACGGAGTATGATTTCTCTGAAACCATGACAGATTTCAAATCGATCCTGACCAAAATGAGTCTGTGGTGTGAAATAATTTTTGCTTCGGTGGCTAGATTTTAGTTGGGGTAGTCGTTCAACATTCTACCAGAACAACGAACCATGGAGTATGATTTCTCTGAAACCATGAGAGATTTCAAATCGATCCTGAAAAACATGAGTCTGTGGTGTGTAATAATTTTTGTTGAGTGGATAGATTTTAGTTGGGGTAGTCTTTCAACATTCTACCAGAACAACGAACCATGGAGTATGATTTCTCTGAGATCATGATAGATTTCAAATCGATCCTGACCAAGATGAGTCTGTGGTGTGAAATAATTTTTGTTGTGTGGATAGATTTTAGTTGGGGTAGTCGTTCAACATTCTACCAGAACAACGAAGCATGGAGTATGATTTCTCTGAAACCATGATAGATTCCAAATCGAGCCTGTGGTGTGAAATAATTTTCGTTGAGTGGATAGATTTTAGTTGGGGTAGTCGTTCAACGTTCTACCAGAACAACGAATCATGGAGTATGATTTCTCTGAAACCATGATAGATTTCAAATCAATCCTGACCAGGATGAGTCTGTGGTGTGAAATAATTTTTGTTGAGTGGATAGATTTTAGTTAGGGGTAGTCGTTCAACATTCTACCAGAACAACGAACCATGGAGTATGATTTCTCTGAAACCATGATAGATTTCAAATCGATCCTGACCAAGATGAGTCTGTGGTGTGAAATAATTTTTGCTTCGGTGGATAGATTTTAGTTGGGGTAGTCGTTCAACATTCTATCAGAACAACGAACCATGGATTATGATTTCTCTGAAACCATGATAGATTTCAAATCGATCCTGACCGAGATGAGTCTGTGGTGTGAAATAATTTTTGTTGAGTGGATAGATTTAAGTTGGGGTAGTCGTTCAATATTCTACCAGAACAACGAACCATGGAGTATGATTTCTCTGAAACCATGATAGATTTCAAATCGATCCTGACCAAGATGAGTCTGTGGTGTGAAATAATTTTTGTTGAGTGGATAGATTTTAGTTGGGGTAGTCGTTCAACATTCTACCAGAGCAACGAACCATGGAGTATGATTTCTCTGAAACCATGATAGATTTCAAATCGATCCTGGCCAAGATGAGTCTGTGGTGTGAAATAATTTTTGTTGAGTGGATAGATTTTAGTTGGGGTAGTCGTTCAACATTCTATCAGAACAACGAACCATGGAGTATGATTTCTCTGAAACTATGATAGATTTCAAATCGATCCTGACCAAGATGAGTCTGTGGTGTGAAATAATTTTTGTTGAGTAAATAGATTTTAGTTGGGGTAGTCGTTCAACATTCTACCAGAACAACGAATCATGGAGTATAATTTCTCTCAAACCATGATAGATTTCAAATCGATCCTGACCAAGATGAGTCTGTGGTGTGAAATAATTTTTGCTTCGGTGGTGAGATTTTAGTTGGGGTAGTCGTTCAGCATTCTACCAAAACAACGAACCATGGAGTACGATTTCTCTGAAACCATGATAGATTTCAATCGATCCTGACCAAGATGAGTCTGTGGTGTGAAATAATTTTTGCTTCGGTGGATAGATTTTAGTTGGGGTAGTCGTTCAACATTCTACCAGAACAACGAACCATGGAGTATGATTTCTCTGAAACCATGATAGATTTCAAATCGATCCTGACCAAAATGAGTCTGTGGTGTGAAATAATTTTTGCTTCGGTGGCTAGATTTTAGTTGGGGTAGTCGTTCAACATTCTACCAGAACAACGAACCATGGAGTATGATTTCTCTGAAACCATGATAGATTTCAAATCGATCCTGACCAAGATGAGTCTGTGGTGTGAAATAATTTTTGTTGAGTGGATAGATTTTAATTAGGGGTAGTCGTTCAACATTCTATCAGAACAACGAACCATGGAGTATGATTCCTCTGAAACCATGATAGATTTCAAATCGATCCTGACCAAGATGAGTCTGTGGTGTGAAATAATTTTTGTTGAGTAAATAGATTTTAGTTGGGGTAGTCGTTCAACATTCTACCAGAACAACGAACCATGGAGTATGATTTCTCTGAAACCATGATAGATTTCAAATCGATCCTGGCCAAGATGAGTCTGTGGTGTGAAATAATTTTTGTTGAGTGGATAGATTTTAGTTGGGGTAGTCGTTCAACATTGTACCAGAACAACGAACCATGGAGTATGATTTCTCTGAAACCATGATAGATTTCAAATCGATCCTGACCAAAATGAGTCTGTATTGTGAAATAGTTTTTGCTTCGGTGGCTAGATTTTAGTTGGGGTAGTCGTTCAACATTCTACCAGAACAACGAATCATGGAGTATGATTTCTCTGAAACCATGATAGATTTCAAATCAATCCTGACCAAGATGAGTCTGTGGTGTGAAATAATTTTTGTTGAGTGGATAGATTTTAGTTGGGGTAGTCGTTCAACATTCTACGAGAACAACGAACCATGGAGTATGATTTCTCTGAAACCATGATAGATTTCAAATCGATCCTGACCAAGATGAGTCTGTGGTGTGAAATAATTTTTGTTGAGTGGATAGATTTTAGTTGCGGTAGTCGTTCAACATTCTACCAGAACAACGAACCATGGAGTATGATTTCTCTGAAACCACGATAGATTCCAAATCGATCCTGACCAAGCGAGCCTGTGGTGTGAAATAATTTTTGTTGAGTGGATAGATTTTAGTTGGGGTAGTCGTTCAACATTCTACCAGAACAACGAATCATGGAGTATGATTTCTCTGAAACCATGATAGATTTCAAATCAATCCTGACCAGGATGAGTCTGTGGTGTGAAATAATTTTTGTTGAGTGGATAGATTTTAGTTAGGGGTAGTCGTTCAACATTCTACCAGAACAACGAACCATGGAGTATGATTTCTCTGAAACCATGATAAATTTCAAATTAATCCTGACCAAGATGAGTCTGTGGTGTGAAATAATTTTTGTTGAGTGGATAGATTTTAGTTAGGGGTAGCCGTTCAACATTCTACCAGAACAACGAACCATGGAGTATGATTTCGCTGAGACCATGATAGATTTCAAATCGATCCTGACCAAGATGAGTCTGTGGTGTGAAATAATTTTTGCTTTGGTGGATAGATTTTAGTTGGGGTAGTCGTTCAACATTCTACCAGAACAACGAACCATGGAGTATGATTTCTCTGAAACCATGATAGATTTCAAATCGATCCTGACCAAGATGAGTCTGTGGTGTGAAATAATTTTTGTTGAGTGGATAGATTTTAGTTGGGGTAGTCGTTCAACATTGTACCAGAACAACGAATCATGGAGTATGATTTCTCTGAAACTATGATAGATTTCAAATCGATCCTGACCAAGATGAGTCTGTGGTGTGAAATAATTTTTGTTTCGGTGGATAGATTTTAGTTGGGGTAGTCGTTAAACATTCTACCAGAACAACGAACCATGGAGTATGATTTCTCTGAAACCATGATAGATTTCAAATCGATCCTGACCAAGATGAGTCTGTGGTGTGAAATAATTTTTGCTTCGGTGGTGAGATTTTAGTTGGGGTAGTCGTTCAACATTCTACCAGAACAACGAACCATGGAGTATGATTTCTCTGAAACCATGATAGATTTCAAATCGATCCTGACCAAGATGAGTCTGTGGTGTGAAATAATTTTTGTTGAGTGGATAGATTTTAGTTGGGGTAGTCGTTCAACATTGTACCAGAACAACGAATCATGGAGTATGATTTCTCTGAAACTATGATAGATTTCAAATCGATCCTGACCAAGATGAGTCTGTGGTGTGAAATAATTTTTGTTGAGTGGAGAGATCTTAGTTGGGATAGTCGTTCAACATTCTACCAGAACAACGAACCATGGAGTATGATTTCTCTGAAACCATGATAGATTTCAAATCAATCCTGACCAAGATGAGTCTGTGGTGTGAAATAATTTTTGTTGAGTGGATAGATTTTAGTTGGGGTAGTCGTTCAACATTCTACGAGAACAACGAACCATGGAGTATGATTTCTCTGAAACCATGATAGATTTCAAATCGATCCTGAATAAGATGAGTCTGTGGTGTGAAATAATTTTTGTTGAGTGGATAGATTTTAGTTGGGGTAGTCGTTCAACATTCTACCAGAACAACGAACCATGGAGTATGATTTCTCTGAAACCATGATAGATTCCAAATCGATCCTGACCAAGCGAGCCTGTGGTGTGAAATAATTTTTGTTGAGTGGATAGATTTTAGTTGGGGTAGTCGTTCAACATTCTACCAGAACAACGAACAATGGAGTATGATTTTTCTGAAACCATGATAGATTTCAAATCGATCCTGACCAAGATGAGTCTGTGGTGTGAAATAATTTTTGTTGAGTGGATAGATTTTATTTGGGGTAGTCGCTCAACATTCTATCAGAACAACGAAACATGGCGTATGATTTTTATGAAACCATGAAAAATTTCAAATCGATCCTGACCAAGATGAGTTTCTGGTGTGAAATAATTTTTGTTGAGTGGATAGATTTTAGTTAGGGGTAGTCGTTCAACATTCTACCAGAACAACGAACCATGGAGTATGATTTCGCTGAGACCATGATAGATTTCAAATCGATCCTGACCAAGATGAGTCTGTGGTGTGAAATAATTTTTGCTTTGGTGGATAGATTTTAGTTGGGGTAGTCGTTCAACATTCTACCAGAACAACGAACCATGGAGTATGATTTCTCTGAAACCATGATAGATTTCAAATCGATCCTGACCAAGATGAGTCTGTGGTGTGAAATAATTTTTGTTGAGTGGATAGATTTTAGTTGGGGTAGTCGTTCAACATTGTACCAGAACAACGAATCATGGAGTATGATTTCTCTGAAACTATGATAGATTTCAAATCGATCCTGACCAAGATGAGTCTGTGGTGTGAAATAATTTTTGTTGAGTGGAGAGATCTTAGTTGGGATAGTCGTTCAACATTCTACCAGAACAACGAACCATGGAGTATGATTTCTCTGAAACCATGATAGATTTCAAATCGATCCTGACCAAGATGAGTCTGTGGTGTGAAATAATTTTTGCTTCGGTGGTGAGATTTTAGTTGGGGTAGTCGTTCAACATTCTATCAGAACAACGAACCATGGAGTATGATTTCTCTGAAACCATGATAGATTTCAAATCGATCCTGACCGAGATGAGTCTGTGGTGTGAAATAATTTTTGTTGAGTGGATAGATTTAAGTTGGGGTAGTCGTTCAACATTCTACCAGAACAACGAACCATGGAGTATGATTTCTCTGAAACCATGATTGATTTCAAATCGATCCTGAGAAAGATGAGTCTGTGGTGTGAAATAATTTTTGTTGAGTGGATAGATTTTAGTTGGGGTAGTCGTTCAACATTCTACCAGAGCAACGAACCATGGAGTATGATTTCTCTGAAACCATGACAGATTTCAAATCGATCCTGACCAAGATGAGTCTGTGGTGTGAAATAATTTTTGCTTTGGTGGTGAGATTTTAGTTGGGGTAGTCGTTGAACATTCTACCAGAACAACGAACCATGGAGTATGATTTCTCTGAAACCATGATAGATTTCAAATCGATCCTGACCAAGATGAGTCTGTGGTGTGAAATAATTTTTGTTGAGTGGATAGATTTTACTTGGGGTAGTCGTTCAACATTCTATCAGAACAACGAACCATGGAGTATGATTTCTCTGAAACCATGATAGATTTCAAATCGATCCTGACCGAGATGAGTCTGTGGTGTGAAATAATTTTTGTTGAGTGGATAGATTTAAGTTGGGGTAGTCGTTCAACATTCTACCAGAACAACGAACCACGGGGTATGATTTCTCTGAAACCATGATAGATTTCAAATCGATCCTGACCAAGATGAGTCTGTGGTGTGAAATAATTTTTGTTGAGTGGATAGATTTTAGTTGGGGTAGTCGTTCAACATTCTACCAGAGCAACGAACCATGGAGTATGATTTCTCTGAAACCATGATAGATTTCAAATCGATCCTGACCAAAATGTGTCTGTGGTGTGAAATAATTTTTGCTTCGGTGGCTAGATTTTAGTTGGGGTAGTCGTTCAACATTCTACCAGAACAACGAACCATGGAGTATGATTTCTCTGAAACCATGATAGATTTCAAATCGATCCTGACCAAAATGAGTCTGTGGTGTGAAATAATTTTGCTTCGGTGGATAGATTTTAGTTGGGGTAGTCGTTCAACATTCTATCAGAACAACGAACCATGGAGTATGATTTCTCTGAAACCATGATAGATTTCAAATCGATCCTGACCAAGATGAGACTGTGGTGTGAAATAATTTTTGCTTCGGTGGCTAGATTTTAGTTGGGGTAGTCGTTCAACATTCTATCAGAACAACGAACCATGGAGTATGATTTCTCTGAAACAATGTTAGATTTCAAATCGATCCTGACCAAGATGAGTCTGTGGTGTGAAATAATTTTTGTTGAGTGGATAGATTTTAGTTGGGGTAGTCGTTCAACATTCTACCACAACAACGAACCATGGAGTATGATTTCTCTGAAACCATGATAGATTCCAAATCGATCCTGACCAAGATGAGTCTGTGGTGTGAAATAATTTTTGTTGAGTGGATAGATTTTAGTTGGGGTAGTCGTTCAACATTCTACCAGAACAACGAATCATGGAGTATGATTTCTCTGAAACCATGATAGATTTCAAATCAATCCTGACCAGGATGAGTCTGTGGTGTGAAATAATTTTTGTTGAGTGGATAGATTTTAGTTGGGGGTAGTCGTTCAACATTCTACCAGAACAACGAACCATGGAGTATGATTTCTCTGAAACCATGATAAGTTTCAAATTAATCCTGACCAAGATGAGTCTGTGGTGTGAAATAATTTTTGTTGAGTTTATAGATTTTAGTTAGGGGTAGTCGTTCAACATTCTACCAGAACAACGAACCATGGAGTATGATTTCTCTGAAACCATGATAGATTTCAAATCGATCCTGACCAAGATGAGTCTGTGGTGTGAAATAATTTTTGCTTTGGTGGATAGATTTTAGTTGGGGTAGTCGTTCAACATTCTACCAGAACAACGAACCATGGAGTATGATTTCTCTTAAACCATGATAGATTTCAAATCGATCCTGACCAAGATGAGTCTGTGGTGTGAAATAATTTTTGCTTCGGTGGTGAGATTTTAGTTGGGGTAGTCGTTCAACATTCTACCAGAACAACGAATCATGGAGTATGATTTCTCTGAAACCATGATAGATTTCAAATCGATCCTGACCAAGATGAGTCTGTGGTGTGAAATAATTTTTGTTGAGTGGATAGATTTTAGTTGTTGTAGTCGTTCAACATTCTACCAGAGCAACGAACCATGGAGTATGATTTCTCTGAAACCATGATGGATTTCAAATCGATCCTGACCAAGATGAGTCTGTGGTGTGAAATAATTTTTGTTGAGTGGATAGATTTTAGTTGGGGTAGTCGTTCAACATTCTATCAGAACAACGAATCATGGAGTATGATTTCTCTGAAACTATGATAGATTTCAAATCGATCCTGACCAAGATGAGTCTGTGGTGTGAAACAATTTTTGCTTCGGTGGATAGATTTTAGTTGGGGTAGTCGTTCAACATTCTACCAGAACAACGAACCATGGAGTATGATTTCTCTGAAACCATGATAGATTTCAAATCGATCCTGACCAAGATGAGTCTGTGGTGTGAAACAATTTTTGCTTCGGTGGTGAGATTTTAGTTGGGGTAGTCGTTCAACATTCTACCAAAACAACGAACCATTGAGTATGATTTCTCTAAAACCATGATAGATTTCTAATCGATCCTGACCAAGATGAGTCTGTGGTGTGAAACAATTTTTGCTTCGGTGGATAGATTTTAGTTGGGGTAGTCGTTCAACATTCTACCAGAACAACGAACCATGGAGTATGATTTCTCTGAAACCATGATAGATTTCAAATCGATCCTGACCAAGATGAGTCTGTGGTGTGAAATAATTTTTGTTGAGTGGATAGATTTTAGTTGGGGTAGTCGTTCAACATTCTACCAGAACAACGAACCAAGGAGTATGATTTCTCTGAAACCATGATAGATTCCAAATCGATCCTGACCAAGCGAGTCTGTGGTGTGAAATAATTTTTGCTGAGTGGATAGATTTTAGTTGGGGTAGTCGTTCAACATTCTACCAGAACAACGAATCATGGAGTATGATTTCTCTGAAACCATGATAGATTTCAAATCAATCCTGACCAGGATGAGACTGTGGTGTGAAATAATTTTTGTTGAGTGGATAGATTTTAGTTAGGGGTAGTCGTTCAACATTCTACCAGAACAACGAACCATGGAGTATGATTTCTCTGAAACCATGATAGATTTCAAATTAATCCTGACCAAGATGAGTCTGTGGTGTGAAATAATTTTTGTTGAGTGGATAGATTTTAGTTAGGGGTAGTCGTTCAACATTCTACCAGAACAACGAACCATGGAGTATGATTTCGCTGAAACCATGATAGATTTCAAATCGATTTTGACCAAGATGAGTCTGTGGTGTGAAATAATTTTTGCTTTGGTGGATAGATTTTAGTTGGGGTAGTCGTTCAACATTCTACCAGAACAACGAACCATGGAGTATGATTTCTCTGAAACCATGATAGATTTCAAATCGATCCTGACCAAGATGAGTCTGTGGTGTGAAATAGTTTTTGTTGTGTGGATAGATTTTAGTTGGGGTAGTCGTTCAACATTCTACCAGAACAACGAACCATGGAGTATGATATCTCTGAAACCATGATAAATTCCAAATCGATCCTGACCAAGCGAGTCTGTGGTGTGAAATGATTTTTGCTGAGTGGATAGAACAACGAACCATGGAGTATGATATCTCTGAAACCATGATAGATTCCAAATCGATCCTGACCAAGCGAGTCTGTGGTGTGAAATAATTTTTGTTGAGTGGATAGATTTTAGTTGGGGTAGTCGTTCAACATTCTACCAGAACAACGAACCATGGAGTATGATTTCTCTGAAACCATGATAGATTTCAAATCGTTCCTGACCAAGATGAGTCTGTGGTGTGAAATAATTTTTGCTTCGGTGGTGAGATTTTAGTTGGGGTAGTCGTTCAACATTCTACCAAAACAACGAACCATTGAGTATGATTTTTCTAAAACCATGATAGATTTCAAATCGATCCTGACCAAGATGAGTCTGTGGTGTGAAACAATTTTTGCTTCGGTGGATAGATTTTAGTTGGGGTAGTCGTTCAACATTCTACCAGAACAACGAACCATGGAGTATGATTTCCCTGAAACCATGATAGATTTCAAATCGACCCTGACCAAAATGAGTCTGTGGTGTGAAATAATTTTTGTTGAGTGGATAGATTTTAGTTGGGGTAGTCGTTCAACATTCTACCAGAACAACGAACCATGGAGTATGATTTCTCTGAAACCATGATAGATTTCAAATCAATCCTGACCAAGATGAGTCTGTGGTGAGAAATAATTTTTGTTGAGTGGATAGATTTTAGTTGGGGTAGTCGTTCAACATTCTACCAGAGCAACGAACCATGGAGTATGATTTCTCTGAAACCATGATAGATTTCAAATCGATCCTGACCAAGATGAGTCTGTGGTGTGAAATAATTTTTGTTGAGTGGATAGATTTTAGTTGGGGTAGTCGTTCAACATTCTATCAGAACAACGAACCGTGGAGTATGATTTCTCTGAAACCATGATAGATTCCAAATCGGTATTGACCAAGCGAGTCTGTGGTGTGAAATGATTTTTGCTGAGTGGATAGATTTTAGTTGGGGTAGTCGTTCAACATTCTACCAGAACAACGAATCATGGAGTATGATTTCTCTGAAACCATGATAGTTTTCAAATCAATCCTGACCAGGATGAGACTGTGGTGTGAAATAATTTTTGTTGAGTGGATAGATTTTAGTTAGGGGTAGTCGTTCAACATTCTACCAGAACAATGAACCATGGAGTATGATTTCGCTGAAACCATGATAGATTTCAAATCGATCCTGACCAAGATGAGTCTGTGGTGTGAAATAATTTTTGCTTTGGTGGATAGATTTTAGTTGGGGTAGTCGTTCAACATTCTACCAGAACAATGAACCATGGAGTATGATTTCTCTGAAACCATGATAGATTTCAAATCGATCCTGAAAAGATGAGTCTGTGGTGTGAAATAGTTTTTGTTGTGTGGATAGATTTTAGTTGGGGTAGTCGTTCAACATTCTACCAGAACAACGAACCATGGAGTATGATATCTCTGAAACC
Organism: Xylota sylvarum; assembly: GCA_905220385.1. Lineage (NCBI taxonomy): Eukaryota > Metazoa > Arthropoda > Insecta > Diptera > Syrphidae > Xylota > Xylota sylvarum. Next base: position 45,975 of record CAJMZQ010000110.1, read on the forward strand.
ATGATAGATTCCAAATCGATCCTGACCAAGCGAGTCTGTGGTGTGAAATAATTTTTGTTGAGTGGATAGATTTTAGTTGGGGTAGTCGTTCAACATTGTACCAGAACAACGAATCATGGAGTATGATTTCTCCGAAACCATGATAGATTTCAAATCGATCCTGACCAAGATGAGTCTGTGGTGTGAAATAATTTTTGTTGACTGGATAGATTTTAGTTGGGATAGTCGTTCAACATTCTACCAGAACAACGAACCATGGAGTATGATTTCTCTGAAACCATGATAGATTTCAAATCGATTATGACCAAAATGAGTCTGTGGTGTGAAATAATTTTTGTTGAGTGGGTAGATTTTAGTTGGGGTAGTCGTTCAACATTCTACCAGAACAACGAACCATGGAGTATGATTTCTCTGAAACCATGATAGATTTCAAATCAATCCTGACCAAGATGAGTCTGTGGTGTGAAATAATTTTTGTTGAGTGGATAGATTTTAGTTGGGGTAGTCGTTCAACATTCTGCCAGAACAACGAACCATGGAGTATGATTTCTCTGAAACCATGATAGATTTCAAATCGATCCTGACCAAGATGAGTCTGTGGTGTGAAATAATTTTTGTTGAGTGGATAGATTTTAGTTGGGGTAGTCGTTCAACATTCTACCAGAACAACGAACCGTGGAGTATGATTTCTCTGAAACCATGATAGATTCCAAATCGATCCTGACCAAGCGAGTCTGTGGTGTGAAATGATTTTTGCTGAGTGGATAGAACAACGAACCATGGAGTATGATATCTCTGAAACCATGATAGATTCCAAATCGATCCTGACCAAGCGAGTCTGTGGTGTGAAATAATTTTTGTTGAGTGGATAGATTTTAGTTGGGGTAGTCGTTCAACATTGTACCAGAACAACGAATCATGGAGTATGATTTCTCTGAAACCATGATAGATTTCAAATCAATCCTGACCAGGATGAGTCTGTGGTGTGAAATAATTTTTGTTGAGTGGATAGATTTTAGTTAGGGGTAGTCGTTCAACATTCTACCAGAACAACGAACCATGGAGTATGATTTCTCTGAAACCATGATAGATTTCAAATTAATCCTGACAAAGATGAGACTGTGGTGTGAAATAATTTTTGTTGAGTGGATAGATTTTAGTTAGGGGTAGTCGTTCAACATTCTACCAGAACAACGAACCATGGAGTATGATTTCGCTGAAACCATGATAGATTTCAAATCGATCCTGACCAAGATGAGTCTGTGGTGTGAAATAATTTTTGCTTTGGTGGATAGATTTTAGTTGGGGTAGTCGTTCAACATTCTACCAGAACAACGAACCGTGGAGTATGTTTTCTCTGAAACCATGATAGATTTCAAATCGATCCTGACCGAGATGAGTCTGTGGTGTGAAATAATTTTTGTTGAGTGGGGTAGTCGTTCAACATTCTACCAGAACAACGAACCATGGAGTATGATTTCTCTGAAACCATGATAGATTTCAAATCGATCCTGACCGAGATGAGTCTGTGGTGTGAAATAATTTTTGTTGAGTGGGGTAGTCGTTCAACATTCTACCAGAACAACGAACCATGGAGTATGATTTCTCTGAAACCATGATAGATTTCAAATCGATCCTGACCAAGATGAGTCTGTGGTGTGAAATAATTTTTGTTGAGTGGATAGATTTTAGTTGGGGTAGTCGTTCAACATTCTACCAGAACAACGAACCATGGAGTATGATTTCTCTGAAACCATGATAGATTTCAAATCGATCCTGACCAAGATGAGTCTGTGGTGTGAAATAATTTTTGTTGAGTGGATAGATTTTAGTTGGGGTAGTCGTTCAACATTCTACCAGAACAACGAACCATGGAGTATGATTTCTCTGAAACCATGATAGATTTCAAATCGATCCTGACCAAGATGAGTCTGTGGTGTGAAATAATTTTTGTTGAGTGGATAGATTTTAGTTAAGGTAGTCGTTCAACATTCTACCAGAACAACGAACCATGGAGTATGATTTCTCTGAAACCATGATAGATTTCAAATCGATCCTGACCAAGATGAGTCTATGGTGTGAAATAATTTTTGTTGAGTTAATAGATAGATAGATTTTAGTTGGGGTAGTCGTTCAACATTCTACCAGAACAACGAACCATGGAGTATGATTTCTCTGAAACCATGATAGATTTCAAATCGATCCTGACCAAGATGAGTCTGTGGTGTGAAATAATTTTTGTTGAATGGATAGATTTTAGTTGGGGTAGTCGTTCAACATTCTATCAGAACAACGAACCATGGAGTATGATTTCTCTGAAACCATGATAGATTTCAAATCGATCCTGAGCGAGATGAGTCTGTGGTGTGAAATAATTTTTGTTGAGTGGATAGATTTAAGTTGGGGTAGTCGTTCAACATTCTACCAGAACAACGAACCATGGAGTATGATTTCTCTGAAACCATGATAGATTTCAAATCGATCCTGACCAAGATGAGTCTGTGGTGTGAAATAATTTTTGTTGAGTGGATAGATTTTAGTTGGGGTAGTCGTTCAACATTCTACCAGAACAACAAACCATGGAGTATGATTTCTCTGAAACCATGATAGATTTCAAATCGATCCTGATCAAGATGAGTCTGTGGTGTGAAATAATTTTTGTTGAGTGGATAGATTTTAGTTGGGGTAGTCGTTCAACATTGTACCAGAACAACGAATCATGGAGTATGATTTCTCTGAAACTATGATAGATTTCAAATCGATCCTGACCAAGATGAGTCTGTGGTGTGAAATAATTTTTGTTGAGTGGATAGATTTTAGTTGGGATAGTCGTTCAACATTCTACCAGAACAACGAACCATGGAGTATGATTTCTCTGAAACCATGATAGATTTCAAAATGATCCTGACCAAGATGAGTCTGTGGTGTGAAATAATTTTTGTTCTGTGGATAGATTTTAGTTGGGGTACTCGTTCAACATTCTACCAGAACAGCGAACCATGGAGTATGATTTCTCTGAAACCATGATAGATTTCAAATCGATCCTGACCAAGATGAGTCTGTGGTGTGAAATAATTTTTGTTGAGTGGATAGATTTTAGTTAGTGGTAGTCGTTCAACATTCTACCAGAACAACGAACCATGGAGTATGATTTCTCTGAAACCATGATAGATTTCAAATCGATCCTGACCAAGATGAGTCTGTGGTGTGAAACAATTTTTGTTGAGTGGATAGATTTTAGTTAGTGGTAGTCGTTCAACATTCTACCAGAACAACGAACCATGGAGTATGATTTCTCTGAAACCATGATAGATTTCAAATCGATCCTGACCAAGATGAGTCTGTGGTGTGAAATAATTTTTGCTTCGGTGGATAGATTTTAGTTGGGGTAGTCGTTCAACATTCTACCAGAACAACGAACAATGGAGTATGATTTCTCTGAAACCATGATAGATTTCAAATCGATCCTGACCAAGATGAGTCTGTGGTGTGAAATAATTTTTGTTGAGTGGATATATTTTAGTTGGGGTAGTCGTTCAACATTCTACCAGAACAACGAACCATGGAGTATGATTTCTGTGAAACCATGATAGATTTCAAATCAATCCTGACCAAGATGAGTCTGTGGTGTGAAACAATTTTTGTTGAGTGGATAGATTTTAGTTAGTGGTAGTCGTTCAACATTCTACCAGAACAACGAACCATGGAGTATGATTTCTCTGAAACCATGATAGATTTCAAATCGATCCTGACCAAGATGAGTCTGTGGTGTGAAATAATTTTTGCTTCGGTGGATAGATTTTAGTTGGGGTAGTCGTTCAACATTCTACCAGAACAACAAACCATGGAGTATGATTTCTCTGAAACCATGATAGATTTCAAATCGATCCTGACCAAGATGAGTCTGTGGTGTGAAATAATTTTTGTTGAGTGGATATATTTTAGTTGGGGTAGTCGTTCAACATTCTACCAGAACAACGAACCATGGAGTATGATTTCTCTGAAACCATGATAGATTTCAAATTAATCCTGACCAAGATGAGTCTGTGGTGTGAAATAATTTTTGTTGAGTGGATAGATTTTAGTTAATGGTAGTCGTTCAACATTCTACCAGAACAACGAACCATGGAGTATGATTTCTCTGAAACCATGATAGATTTCAAAATGATCCTGACCAAGATGAGTCTGTGGTGTGAAATAATTTTTGTTGTGTGGATAGATTTTAGTTGGGGTACTCGTTCAACATTCTACCAGAACAGCGAACCATGGAGTATGATTTCTCTGAAACCATGATAGATTTCAAATCGATCCTGACCAAGATGAGTCTGTGGTGTGAAATAATTTTTGTTGAGTGGATAGATTTTAGTTAGTGGTAGTCGTTCAACATTCTACCAGAACAACGAACCATGGAGTATGATTTCTCTGAAACCATGATAGATTTCAAATCGATCCTGACCAAGATGAGTCTGTGGTGTGAAATAATTTTTGCTTCGGTGGATAGATTTTAGTTGGGGTAGTCGTTCAACATTCTACCAGAACAACGAACCATGGAGTATAATTTCTGTGAAACCATGATAGATTTCAAATCAATCCTGACCAAGATGAGTCTGTGGTGTGAAACAATTTTTGTTGAGTGGATAGATTTTAGTTAGTGGTAGTCGTTCAACATTCTACCAGAACAACGAACCATGGAGTATGATTTCTCTGAAACCATGATAGATTTCAAATCGATCCTGACCGAGATGAGTCTGTGGTGTGAAATAATTTTTGCTTCGGTGGATAGATTTTAGTTGGGGTAGTCGTTCAACATTCTACCAGAACAACTAATCATGGAGTATGATTTCTCTGAAACCATGATAGATTTCAAATCGATCCTGACCAAGATGAGTCTGTGGTGTGAAATAATTTTTGTTGAGTGGATATATTTTAGTTGGGGTAGTCGTTCAACATTCTACCAGAACAACGAACCATGGAGTATGATTTCTCTGAAACCATGATAGATTTCAAATTAATCCTGACCAAGATGAGTCTGTGGTGTGAAATAATTTTTGTTGAGTGGATAGATTTTAGTTAGGGGTAATCGTTCAACATTCTACCAGAACAACGAACCATGGAGTATGATTTCTCTGAAACCATGATAGATTTCAAATCGATCCTGAGCAAGATGAGTCTGTGGTGTGAAATAATTTTTGCTTTGGTGGATAGATTTTAGTTGGGGTAGTCACTCAACATTCTACCAGAACAACGAATCATGGAGTATGATTTCTCTGAAACCATGATAGATTTCAAATCGATCCTGACCAACATGAGTCTGTGGTGTGAAATAATTTTTGTTGAGTGGATAGATTTTAGTTGGGGTAGTCTTTCAACATTCTACCAGAACAACGACCCATGGAGTATGATTTCTCTGAAATCATGACAGATTTCAAATCGATCCTGACCAAGATGAGTCAACAGAATCAGATGAGAACAACGAATCATGGAGTATGATTTCTCTGAAACCGTGATAGATTTCAAATCGATCCTGACCAAGATGAGTCTGTGCTGTGAAATAATTTTTGCTTCGGTGGATAGATTTTAGTTGGGGTAGTCGTTCAACATTCTACCAGCACAACGAATCATGGAGTATGATTACTCTGAAACCATGATAGATTTCAAATCAATCCTGACCAAGATGAGTCTATGGTGTGAAATAATTTTTGTTGAGTGGATAGATAGATAGATTTTAGTTGGGGTAGTCGTTCAACATTCTACCAGAACAACGAACCATGGAGTATGATTTCTCTGAAACCATGATAGATTTCAAATCGATCCTGACCAAGGTGAGTCTGTGGTGTGAAATAATTTTTGTTGTGTGGATAGATTTTAGTTGGGGTAGTCGTTCAACATTCTACCAGAACAACGAATCATGGAGTATGATTTCTCTGAAACCATGATAGATTTCAAACCAATCCTGACCAGGATGAGTCTGTGGTGTGAAATAATTTTTGTTGAGTGGATAGATTTTAGTTGGGGTAGTCGTTCAACATTCTACCAGAACAACGAATCATGGAGTATGATTTCTCTGAAACCATGATAGATTTCAAACCAATCCTGACCAAGATGAGTCTGTGTTGTGAAATAATTTCTGTTGAGTGGATAGATTTTAGTTAGGGGTAGTCGTTCAACATTCTACCAGAACAACGAATCATGGAGTATGATTTCTCTGGAACCATGATAGATTTCAAACCAATCCTGACCAGGATGAGTCTGTGGTGTGAAATAATTTTTGTTGAGTGGATAGATTTTAGTTGGGGTAGTCGTTCACCATTCTACCAGAACAACGAAAAATGGAGTATGTTTTCTCTGAAACCATGATAGATTCCAAATCGATCCTGACCAAGCGAGTCTGTGGTGTGAAATAATTTTTGTTGAGTGGATAGATTTTAGTTGGGGTAGTCGTTCAACATTCTACCAGAACAACGAATCATGGAGTATGATTTCTCTGAAACCATGATAGATTTCAAACCAATCCTGACCAGGATGAGTCTGTGGTGTGAAATAATTTTTGTTGAGTGGATAGATTTTAGTTGGGGTAGTCGTTCAACATTCTACCAGAACAACGAATCATGGAGTATGATTTCTTTGAAACCATGATAAATTTCAAATCGATCCTGACCAAGATGAGCCTGTGGTGTGAAATAATTTCTGTTGAGTGGATAGATTTTAGTTAGGGGTAGTCGTTCAACATTCTACCAGAACAACGAACCATGGAGTATGATTTCTCTGAAACCATGATAGATTTCAAATCGATCCTGACCAAGGTGAGTCTGTGGTGTGAAATAATTTTTGTTGTGTACATAGATTTTAGTTGGGGTAGTCGTTCAACATTCTACCAGAACAACGAAAAATGGAGTATGATTTCTCTGAAACCATGATAGATTCCAAATCGATCCTGACCAAGCGAGTCTGTGGTGTGAAATAATGTTTGTTGAGTGGATAGATTTTAGTTGGGGTAGTCGTTCAACATTCTACCAGAACAACGAATCATGGAGTATGATTTCTCTGAAACCATGATAGATTTCAAACCAATCCTGACCAGGATGAGTCTGTGGTGTGAAATAATTTTTGTTGAGTGGATAGATTTTAGTTGGGGTAGTCGTTCAACATTCTACCAGAACAACGAATCATGGGGTATGATTTCTCTGAAACCATGACAGATTTCAAACCAATCCTGACCAGGATGAGTCTGTGGTGTGAAATAATTTTTGTTGAGTGGATAGATTTTAGTTAGGGGTAGTCGTTCAACATTCTACCAGAACAACGAACCATGGAGTATGATTTCTCTGAAACCATGATAGATTTCAAATCGATCCTGACCAAGATGAGTCTGTGGTGTGGAATAATTTTTGTTGAGTGGATAGATTTTAGTTGGGGTAGTCGTTCAACATTCTATCAGAACAACGAACCATGGAGTATGATTTCTCTGAAACCATGATAGATTTAAAATCGATCCTGACCAAGATGAGTCTGTGGTGTGGAATAATTTTTGTTGAGTGGATAGATTTTAGTTGGGGTAGTCGTTCAACATTCTATCAGAACAACGAACCATGGAGTATGATTTCTCTGAAACCATGATAGATTTAAAATCGATCCTGAAAAAGATGAATCTGTGGTGTGAAATAATTTTTGTTGAGTGGATAGATTTTAGTTAGGGATAGTCGTTCAACATTCTATCAGAACAACGAACCATGGAGTATGATTTCTCTGAAACCATGATAGATTTAAAATCGATCCTGACCAAGATGAGTCTGTGGTGTGAAATAATTTTTGTTTTGTGGATAGATTTTAGTTGGGGTAGTCGTTCAACATTCTATCAGAACAACGAAACATGGAGTATGATTTCTCTGAAACCATGATAGATTTCAAATCGATCCTGACCAAGATGAGTCTGTTGTGTGAAATAATTTTTGTTGAGTGGATAGATTTTGGTTAGGGATAGTCGTTCAACATTCTATCAGAACAACGAACCATGGAGTATGATTTCTCTGAAACCATGATAGATTTCAAATCGATCCTGACCAAGATTAGTCTGTTGTGTGAAATAATTTTTGTTGAGTGGATAGATTTTAGTTAGGGATAGTCGTTCAACATTCTATCAGAACAACGAACCATGGAGTATGATTTCTCTGAAACCATGATAGATTTCAAATCGATCCTGACCAAGATGAGTCTGTGGTGTGAAATAATTTTTGTTGTGTGGATAGATTTTAGTTGGGGTAGTCGTTCAACATTCTATCAGAACAACGAAACATGGAGTATGATTTCTCTGAAACCATGATAGATTTCAAATCGATCCTGACCAAGATGAGTCTGTGGTGTGAAATAATTTTTGCTTCGGTGGATAGATTTCAGTTAGGGGTAGTCGTTCAACATTCTACCAGAACAACGAACCATGGAGTATGATTTCTCTGAAACCATGATAGATTTCAAATCGATCCTGACCAAGATGAGTCTGTTTTGTGAAATAATTTTTGTTGGGTGGATAGATTTTAGTTGGGGTAGTCGTTCAACATTCTACCAGAACAACGAACCATGGAGTATGATTTCTCTGAAACCATGATAGATTTCAAATCGATCCTGACCAAGATGAGTCAGTGGTGTGAAATAATTTTTGTTTCGGTGGATAGATTTCAGTTAGGGGTAGTCGTTCAACATTCTACCAGAACAACGACTCATGGAGTATGATTTCTCTGAAACCATGATAGATTTCAAATCGATCCTGACCAAGATGAGCCTGTGGTGTGAAATAATTTTTGATGAGTGGATAGATTTTAGTTGGGGTAGTCGTTCAACATTCTACCAGAACAACGAACCATGGAGTATGATTTCTCTGAAACCATGATAGATTTCAAATCGATCCTGACCAAGATGAGTCTGTGGTGTGGAATAATTTTTGTTGAGTGGATAGATTTTAGTTGGGGTAGTCGTTCAACATTCTATCAGAACAACGAACCATGGAGTATGATTTCTCTGAAACCATGATAGATTTAAAATCGATCCTGACCAAGATGAGTCTGTGGTGTGGAATAATTTTTGTTGAGTGGATAGATTTTAGTTGGGGTAGTCGTTCAACATTCTATCAGAACAACGAACCATGGAGTATGATTTCTCTGAAACCATGATAGATTTAAAATCGATCCTGAAAAAGATGAATCTGTGGTGTGAAATAATTTTTGTTGAGTGGATAGATTTTAGTTAGGGATAGTCGTTCAACATTCTATCAGAACAACGAACCATGGAGTATGATTTCTCTGAAACCATGATAGATTTAAAATCGATCCTGACCAAGATGAGTCTGTGGTGTGAAATAATTTTTGTTGTGTGGATAGATTTTAGTTGGGGTAGTCGTTCAACATTCTATCAGAACAACGAAACATGGAGTATGATTTCTCTGAAACCATGATAGATTTCAAATCGATCCTGACCAAGATGAGTCTGTTGTGTGAAATAATTTTTGTTGAGTGGATAGATTTTAGTTAGGGGTAGTCGTTCAACATTCTACCAGAACAACGAACCATGGAGTATGATTTCTCTGAAACCATGATAGATTTCAAATCGATCCTGACCAAGATGAGTCTGTGGTGTGGAATAATTTTTGTTGAGTGGATAGATTTTAGTTGGGGTAGTCGTTCAACATTCTATCAGAACAACGAACCATGGAGTATGATTTCTCTGAAACCATGATAGATTTAAAATCGATCCTGACCAAGATGAGTCTGTGGTGTGGAATAATTTTTGTTGAGTGGATAGATTTTAGTTGGGGTAGTCGTTCAACATTCTATCAGAACAACGAACCATGGAGTATGATTTCTCTGAAACCATGATAGATTTAAAATCGATCCTGAAAAAGATGAATCTGTGGTGTGAAATAATTTTTGTTGAGTGGATAGATTTTAGTTAGGGATAGTCGTTCAACATTCTATCAGAACAACGAACCATGGAGTATGATTTCTCTGAAACCATGATAGATTTAAAATCGATCCTGACCAAGATGAGTCTGTGGTGTGGAATAATTTTTGTTGAGTGGATAGATTTTAGTTGGGGTAGTCGTTCAACATTCTATCAGAACAACGAACCATGGAGTATGATTTCTCTGAAACCATGATAGATTTAAAATCGATCCTGACCAAGATGAGTCTGTGGTGTGGAATAATTTTTGTTGAGTGGATAGATTTTAGTTGGGGTAGTCGTTCAACATTCTATCAGAACAACGAATCATGGGGTATGATTTCTCTGAAACCATGACAGATTTCAAACCAATCCTGACCAGGATGAGTCTGTGGTGTGAAATAATTTTTGTTGAGTGGATAGATTTTAGTTAGGGGTAGTCGTTCAACATTCTACCAGAACAACGAACCATGGAGTATGATTTCTCTGAAACCATGATAGATTTCAAATCGATCCTGACCAAGATGAGTCTGTGGTGTGGAATAATTTTTGTTGAGTGGATAGATTTTAGTTGGGGTAGTCGTTCAACATTCTATCAGAACAACGAACCATGGAGTATGATTTCTCTGAAACCATGATAGATTTAAAATCGATCCTGACCAAGATGAGTCTGTGGTGTGGAATAATTTTTGTTGAGTGGATAGATTTTAGTTGGGGTAGTCGTTCAACATTCTATCAGAACAACGAACCATGGAGTATGATTTCTCTGAAACCATGATAGATTTAAAATCGATCCTGAAAAAGATGAATCTGTGGTGTGAAATAATTTTTGTTGAGTGGATAGATTTTAGTTAGGGATAGTCGTTCAACATTCTATCAGAACAACGAACCATGGAGTATGATTTCTCTGAAACCATGATAGATTTAAAATCGATCCTGACCAAGATGAGTCTGTGGTGTGAAATAATTTTTGTTGTGTGGATAGATTTTAGTTGGGGTAGTCGTTCAACATTCTATCAGAACAACGAAACATGGAGTATGATTTCTCTGAAACCATGATAGATTTCAAATCGATCCTGACCAAGATGAGTCTGTTGTGTGAAATAATTTTTGTTGAGTGGATAGATTTTGGTTAGGGATAGTCGTTCAACATTCTATCAGAACAACGAACCATGGAGTATGATTTCTCTGAAACCATGATAGATTTCAAATCGATCCTGACCAAGATTAGTCTGTTGTGTGAAATAATTTTTGTTGAGTGGATAGATTTTAGTTAGGGATAGTCGTTCAACATTCTATCAGAACAACGAACCATGGAGTATGATTTCTCTGAAACCATGATAGATTTCAAATCGATCCTGACCAAGATGAGTCTGTGGTGTGAAATAATTTTTGTTGTGTGGATAGATTTTAGTTGGGGTAGTCGTTCAACATTCTATCAGAACAACGAAACATGGAGTATGATTTCTCTGAAACCATGATAGATTTCAAATCGATCCTGACCAAGATGAGTCTGTGGTGTGAAATAATTTTTGCTTCGGTGGATAGATTTCAGTTAGGGGTAGTCGTTCAACATTCTACCAGAACAACGAACCATGGAGTATGATTTCTCTGAAACAATGATAGATTTCAAATCGATCCTGACCAAGATGAGTCTGTGGTGTGAAATAATTTTTGTTGTGTGGATAGATTTTAGTTGGGGTAGTCGTTCAACATTCTACCAGAACAACGAACCATGGAGTATGATTTCTCTGAAACCATGATAGATTTCAAATCGATCCTGACCAAGATGAGTCAGTGGTGTGAAATAATTTTTGTTTCGGTGGATAGATTTCAGTTAGGGGTAGTCGTTCAACATTCTACCAGAACAACGACTCATGGAGTATGATTTCTCTGAAACCATGATAGATTTCAAATCGATCCTGACCAAGATGAGCCTGTGGTGTGAAATAATTTTTGATGAGTGGATAGATTTTAGTTGGGGTAGTCGTTCAACATTCTACCAGAACAACGAACCATGGAGTATGATTTCTCTGAAACCATGATAGATTTCAAATCGATCCTGACCAAGATGAGTCTGTGGTGTGAAATAATTTTTGCTTCGGTGGATAGATTTCAGTTAGTGGTAGTCGTTCAACATTCTACCAGAACAACGAACCATGGAATATGATTTCTCTGAAACCGTGATAGATTTCAAATCGATCCTGACCAAGATGAGTCTGTGGTGTGAAATAATTTTTGTTGAGTGGATAGATTTTAGTTGGGGTAGTCGTTCAACATTCTCTCAGAACAACGAAACATGGAGTATGATTTCTCTGAAACCATGATAAATTTCAAATCGATCCTGACCAAGATGAGTCTGTGGTGTGAAATAATTTTTGCTTCGGTGGATAGATTTCAGTTAGGGGTAGTCGTCCAACATTCTAAAGGAACAACGAACCATACAGTATGATTTCTCTGAATCCATGATAGATTACAAATCGATCCTGACCAAGATGAGTCTGTGGTGTGAAATAATTTTTGTTGAGTGGGTAGATTTTAGTTGGGGTAGTCGTTCAACATTCTACCAAAACAATGAACCATGGAGTATGATTTCTCTGAATCAATGATAGATTTCAAATCGATCCTGACCAAGATGAGTCTGTGGTGTGAAATAATTTTTGTTGAGTGGATAGATTTTAGTTGGGGTAGTCGTTCAACATTCTACCAAAACAATGAACCATGGAGTATGATTTCTCTGAAACCATGATAGATTTCAAATCAATCCTGACCAAGATGAGTCAGTGGTGTGAAATAATTTTTGCTTCGGTGGATAGATTTTAGTTGGGAGTAGTCGTTCAACATTCTACCAGAACAACGAACCATGGAGTATGATTTCTCTGAAGCCATGATAGATTTCAAATCGATCCTGACCAAGATGAGTCTGTGGTGTGAAATAATTTTTGCTTCGGTGGATAGATTTCAGTTAGGGGTAGTCGTTCGACATTCTACCAGAACAACGAACCATGGAATATGATTTCTCTGAAACCGTGATAGATTTCAAATCGATCCTGAATAAGATGAGTCTGTGGTGTGAAATAATTTTTGTTGAGTGGATAGATTTTAGTTGGGGTAGTCGTTCAACATTCTACCAGAACAACGAACCATGGAGTATGATTTCTCTGAATCCATGATAGATTTCAAATCGATCCTGACCAAGATGAGTCTGTGGTGTGAAATAATTTTTGTTGAGTGGATAGATTTTAGTTGGGGCAGTCGTTCAACATTCTACCAAAACAATGAACCATGGAGTATGATTTCTCTGAAACCATGATAGGTTTCAAATCGATCCTGACCAAGATGAGTCAGTGGTGTGAAATAATTTTTGCTTCGGTGGATAGATTTTAGTTGGGGGTAGTCGTTCAACATTCTATCATAACAACGAACCATGGAGTATGATTTCTCTGAAACCATGATAGATTTCAAACTAATCCTGACCAAGATGAGTCTGTGGTGTGAAATAATTTTTGCTTCAGTGGATAGATTTCAGTTAGGGGTAGTCGTTCAACATTCTACCAGAACAGCGAACCATGGAGTATGATTTCTCTGAAACCATGATAGATTTCAAATCGATCCTGACCAAGATGAGTCTGTGGTGTGAAATAATTTTTGCTTCGGTGGATAGATTTCAGTTAGGGGTAGTCGTTCAACATTTTACCAGAACAACGAACCATGGAGTATGATTTCTCTGAAACCATGATAGATTTCAAATCGATCCTGACCAAGATGAGTCTGTGGTGTGAAATAATTTTTGTTGAGTGGATAGATTTTAGTTGGGGTAGTCGTTCAACATTCTACCAGAACAACGAAACATGGAGTATGATTTCTCTGAAACCATGATAGATTTCAAATCGATCCTGACCAAGATGAGTCTGTGGTGTGAAATAATTTTTGCTTCGGTGGATAGATTTCAGTTAGTGGTAGTCGTTCAACATTCTACCAGAACAACGAACCATGGAATATGATTTCTCTGAAACCGTGATAGATTTCAAATCGATCCTGACCAAGATGAGTCTGTGGTGTGAAATAATTTTTGTTGAGTGGATAGATTTTAGTTGGGGTAGTCGTTCAACATTCTCTCAGAACAACGAAACATGGAGTATGATTTCTCTGAAACCATGATAAATTTCAAATCGATCCTGACCAAGATGAGTCTGTGGTGTGAAATAATTTTTGCTTCGGTGGATAGATTTCAGTTAGGGGTAGTCGTCCAACATTCTACCAGAACAACGAACCATACAGTATGATTTCTCTGAATCCATGATAGATTACAAATCGATCCTGACCAAGATGAGTCTGTGGTGTGAAATAATTTTTGTTGAGTGGGTAGATTTTAGTTGGGGTAGTCGTTCAACATTCTACCAAAACAATGAACCATGGAGTATGATTTCTCTGAAACCATGATAGATTTCAAATCAATCCTGACCAAGATGAATCAGTGGTGTGAAATAATTTTTGCTTCGGTGGATAGATTTTAGTTGGGAGTAGTCGTTCAACATTCTACCAGAACAACGAACCATGGAGTATGATTTCTCTGAAGCCATGATAGATTTCAAATCGATCCTGACCAAGATGAGTCTGTGGTGTGAAATAATTTTTGCTTCGGTGGATAGATTTCAGTTAGGGGTAGTCGTTCGACATTCTACCAGAACAACGAACCATGGAATATGATTTCTCTGAAACCGTGATAGATTTCAAATCGATCCTGAATAAGATGAGTCTGTGGTGTGAAATAATTTTTGTTGAGTGGATAGATTTTAGTTGGGGTAGTCGTTCAACATTCTACCAGAACAACGAACCATGGAGTATGATTTCTCTGAATCCATGATAGATTTCAAATCGATCCTGACCAAGATGAGTCTGTGGTGTGAAATAATTTTTGTTGAGTGGATAGATTTTAGTTGGGGCAGTCGTTCAACATTCTACCAAAACAATGAACCATGGAGTATGATTTCTCTGAAACCATGATAGATTTCAAATCGATCCTGACCAAGATGAGTCAGTGGTGTGAAATAATTTTTGCTTCGGTGGATAGATTTTAGTTGGGGGTAGTCGTTCAACATTCTATCATAACAACGAACCATGGAGTATGATTTCTCTGAAACCATGATAGATTTCAAACTAATCCTGACCAAGATGAGTCTGTGGTGTGAAATAATTTTTGCTTCGGTGGATAGATTTAAGTTAGGGGTAGTCGTTCAACATTCTACCAGAACAACGAACCATGGAGTATGATTTCTCTGAAACCATGATAGATTTCAATTCGATCCTGACCAAGATGAGTCTGTGGTGTGAAATAATTTTTGTTGAGTGGGTAGATTTTAGTTGGGGTAGTCGTTCAACATTCTACCAAAACAATGAACCATGGAGTATGATTTCTCTGAATCAATGATAGATTTCAAATCGATCCTGACCAAGATGAGTCTGTGGTGTGAAATAATTTTTGCTTCGGTGGATAGATTTCAGTTGGGGTAGTCGTTCAACATTCTACCAGAACAACGAACCATGGAGTATGATTTCTCTGAAACCATGATAGATTTCAAATCGATCCTGATCAAGATGAGTCTGTGGTGTGAAATAATTTTTGTTGAGTGGATAGATTTTAGTTAGGGGTAGTCGTTCAACATTCTACCAAAACAATGAACCATGGAGTATGATTTCTCTGAAACCATGATAGATTTCAAATCGATCCTGACCAAGATGAGTCTGTGGTGTGAAATAATTTTTGTTGAGAGGATAGATTTTAGTTGGGGTAGTCGTTCAACATTCTATCAGAACAACGAACCATGGAGTATGATTTCTCTGAAACCATGATAGATTTCAAACTAATCCTGACCAAGATGAGTCTGTGGTGTGAAATAATTTTTGCTTCAGTGGATAGATTTCAGTTAGGGGTAGTCGTTCAACATTCTACCAGAACAGCGAACCATGGAGTATGATTTCTCTGAAACCATGATAGATTTCAAATCGATCCTGACCAAGATGAGTCTGTGGTGTGAAATAATTTTTGCTTCGGTGGATAGATTTCAGTTAGGGGTAGTCGTTCAACATTTTACCAGAACAACGAACCATGGAGTATGATTTCTCTGAAACCATGATAGATTTCAAATCGATCCTGACCAAGATGAGTCTGTGGTGTGAAATAATTTTTGTTGAGTGGATAGATTTTAGTTGGGGTAGTCGTTCAACATTCTACCAGAACAACGAACCATGGAGTATGATTTCTCTGAAACCATGATAGATTTCAAATTGATCCTGACCAAGATGAGTCTGTGGTGTGAAATAATTTTTGCTTCGGTGGATAGATTTCAGTTAGGGGTAGTCGTTCAACATTCTACCAGAACAACGAACCATGGAGTATGATTTCTCTGAAACCATGATGGATTTCAAATCGATCCTGACCAAGATGAGTCTGTGGTGTGAAATAATTTTTGTTGAGTGGATAGATTTTAGTTGTGGTAGTCGTTCAACATTCTCTCAGAACAACGAAACATGGAGTATGATTTCTCTGAAACCATGATAGATTTCAAATCGATCCTGACCAAGATGAGTCTGTGGTGTGAAATAATTTTTGCTTCGGTGGATAGATTTCAGTTGGGGTAGTCGTTCAACATTCTACCAGAACAACGAACCATGGAGTATGATTTCTCTGAAACCATGATAGATTTCAAATCGATCCTGATCAAGATGAGTCTGTGGTGTGAAATAATTTTTGTTGAGTGGATAGATTTTAGTTAGGGGTAGTCGTTCAACATTCTACCAAAACAATGAACCATGGAGTATGATTTCTCTGAAACCATGATAGATTTCAAATCGATCCTGACCAAGATGAGTCTGTGGTGTGAAATAATTTTTGTTGAGAGGATAGATTTTAGTTGGGGTAGTCGTTCAACATTCTATCAGAACAACGAACCATGGAGTATGATTTCTCTGAAACCATGATAGATTTCAAATCGATCCTGACCAAGATGAGTCAGTGGTGTGAAATAATTTTTGCTTCGGTGGATAGATTTTAGTTGGGGTAGTCGTTCAACATTCTACCAGAACAACGAATCATGGAGTATGATTTCTCTGAAACCATGATAGATTTCAAATCGATCCTGACCAAGATGAGTCTGTGGTGTGAAATAATTTTTGTTGAGAGGATAGATTTTAGTTGGGGTAGTCGTTCAACATTCTATCAGAACAACGAACCATGGAGTATGATTTCTCTGAAACCATGATAGATTTCAAATCGATCCTGACCAAGATGAGTCAGTGGTGTGAAATAATTTTTGCTTCGGTGGATAGATTTTAGTTGGGGGTAGTCGTTCAAGATTCTATCATAACAACGAACCATGGAGTATGATTTCTCTGAAACCATGATAGATTTCAAATCGATCCTGACCAAGATGAGTCTGTGGTGTGAAATAATTTTTGCTTCGGTGGATAGATTTCAGTTAGGGGTAGTCGTTCAACATTCTACCAGAACAACGAACCATGGAGTATGATTTCTCTGAAACCATGATAGATTTCAATTCGATCCTGACCAAGATGAGTCTGTGGTGTGAAATAATTTTTGCTTCGGTGGATAGATTTCAGTTAGGGGTAGTCGTTCAACATTCTACCAGAACAACGAACCATGGAGTATGATTTCTCTGAAACCATGATAGATTTCAAATCGATCCTGACCAAGATGAGTCTGTGGTGTGAAATAATTTTTGCTTCGGTGGATAGATTTCAGTTAGGGGTAGTCGTTCAACATTCTACCAGAACAACGAACCATGGAGTATGATTTCTCTGAAACCATGATAGATTTCAAATCGATCCTGACCAAGATGAGTCTGTGGTGTGAAATAATTTTTGTTGAGTGGATAGATTTTAGTTGGGGTAGTCGTTCAACATTCTACCAGAACAACGAACCATGGAGTATGATTTCTCTGAAACCATGATAGATTTCAAATCGATCCTGAACAAGATGAGTCAGTGGTGTGAAATAATTTTTGCTTTGGTGGATAGATTTCAGTTAGGGGTAGTCGTTCAACATTCTACCAGAACAACGAACCATGGAGTATGATTTCTCTGAAACCATGATAGATTTCAAATCGATCCTGACCAAGATGAGTCTGTGGTGTGAAATAATTTTTGCTTCAGTGGATAGATTTCAGTTAGGGGTAGTCGTTCAACATTCTACCAGAACAACGAACCATGGAGTATGATTTCTCTGAAACCATGATAGATTTCAAATCGATCCTGACCAAGATGAGTCTGTGGTGTGAAATAATTTTTGTTGAGTGGATAGATTTTAGTTGGGGTAGTCGTTCAACATTCTACCAGAACAACGAACCATGGAGTATGATTTCTCTGAAACCATGATAGATTTCAAATCGATCCTGA
Organism: Xylota sylvarum; assembly: GCA_905220385.1. Classification (NCBI taxonomy): domain Eukaryota; kingdom Metazoa; phylum Arthropoda; class Insecta; order Diptera; family Syrphidae; genus Xylota; species Xylota sylvarum. The sequence continues at coordinate 64,320 of CAJMZQ010000110.1, forward strand.
ACAAGATGAGTCAGTGGTGTGAAATAATTTTTGCTTTGGTGGATAGATTTCAGTTAGGGGTAGTCGTTCAACATTCTACCAGAACAACGAACCATGGAGTATGATTTCTCTGAAACCATGATAGATTTCAAATCGATCCTGACCAAGATGAGTCTGTGGTGTGAAATAATTTTTGTTGAGTGAATAGATTTTAGTTGGGGTAGTCGTTCAACATTCTATCAGAACAACGAAACATGGAGTATGATTTCTCTGAAACCATGATAAATTTCAAATCGATCCTGACCAAGATGAGTCTGTGGTGTGAAATAATTTTTGCTTCGGCGGATAGATTTCTGTTAGTGGTAGTCGTTCAATATTCTACCAGAACAACGAACCATGGAGTATGATTTCTATGAAACCATGATAGATTTCAAATCGATCCTGACCAAGATGAGTCTGTGGTGTGAAATAATTTTTGTTGAGTGGATAGATTTTAGTTGGGGTAGTCGTTCAACATTCTACCAGAACAACGAACCATGGAGTATGATTTCTCTGAAACCATGACAGATTTCAAATTAATCCTGACCAAGATGAGTCTGTGGTGTGAAATAATTTTTGCTTCGGTGGATAGATTTTAATTGGGGTAGTCGTTCAACATTCTACCAGCACAACGAACCATGGAGTATGATTTCTCTGAAACCATGATAGATTTCAAATCGATCCTGACCAAGATGAGTCTGTGGTGTGAAATAATTTTTGCTTCGGCGGATAGATTTCAGTTAGGGGTAGTCGTTCAATATTCTACCAGAACAACGAACCATGGAGTATGATTTCTCTGAAACCATGATAGATTTCAAATCGATCCTGACCAAGATGAGTCTGTGGTGTGAAATAATTTTTGTTGAGTGGATAGATAGACAGGTTTTAGTTGGGGTAGTCGTTCAACATTCTACCAGAACAACGAACCATGGAGTATGATTTCTCTGAAACCATGGTAGATTTCAAATCGATCCTGACCAAGATGAGTCTGTGGTGTGAAATAATTTTTGCTTCGGTGGATAGATTTTAGTTGGGGATAGTCGTTCAACATTCTACCAGAACAACGAACCATGGAGTATGATTTCTCTGAAACCATGATAGATTTCAAATTAATCCTGACCAAGATGAGTCTGTGGTGTGAAATAATTTTTGCTTCGGTGGATAGATTTTAGTTGGGGTAGTCGTTCAACATTCTACCAGAACAACGAACCATGGAGTATGATTTCTCTGAAACCATGATAGATTTCAAATTAATCCTGACCAAGATGAGTCTGTGGTGTGAAATAATTTTTGCTTCGGTGGATAGATTTCAGTTAGGGGTAGTCGTTCAACATTCTACCAGAACAACGAACCATGGAGTATGATTTCTCTGAAACCATGAAAGATTTCAAATCGATCCTGACCAAGATGAGTCTGTGGTGTGAAATAATTTTTGTCGAGATAGATTTTAGTTGGACTAGTCGTTCAACATTCTATCAGAACAACGAACCATGGAGTATGATTTCTCTGAAACCATGATAGATTTCAAATCGATCCTGACCAAGATGAGTCTGTGGTGTGAAATAATTTTTGCTTCGGTGGATAGATTTTAATTGGGGTAGTCGTTCAACATTCTACCAGAACAACGAACCATGGAGTATGATTTCTCTGAAACCATGATAGATTTCAAATTAATCCTGACCAAGATGAGTCTGTGGTGTGAAATAATTTTTGCTTCGGTGGATAGATTTCAGTTAGGGGTAGTCGTTCAACATTCTACCAGAACAACGAACCATGGAGTATGATTTCTCTGAAACCATGATAGATTTCAAATCGATCCTGACCAAGATGAGTCTGTGGTGTGAAATAATTTTTGCTTCGGTGGATAGATTTCAGTTAGGGGTAGTCGTTCAACATTCTACCAGAACAACGAATCATGGAGTATGATTTCTCTGAAACCATGATAGATTTCAAATCGATCCTGACCAAGATGAGTCTGTGGTGTGAAATAATTTTTGTTGAGTGGATAGATAGATAGATTTTAGTTGGGGTAGTCGTTCAACATTCTACCAGAACAACGAACCATGGAGTATGATTTCTCTGAAACCATGATAGATTTCAAATCGATCCTGACCAAGATGAGTCTGTGGTGTGAAATAATTTTTGCTTCGGTGGATAGATTTCAGTTAGGGGTAGTCGTTCAACATTCTACCAGAACAACGAACGATGAGGTATGATTTCTCTGAAACCATGATAGATTTCAAATCGATCCTGACCAAGATGAGTCTGTGGTGTGAAATAATTTTTGCTTCGGTCAATAGATTTCAGTTAGGGGTAGTCGTTCAACATTCTACCAGAACAACGAACGATGAGGTATGATTTCTCTGAAACCATGATAGATTTCAAATCGATCCTGACCAAGATGAGTCTGTGGTGTGAAATAATTTTTGTTGAGTGGATAGATTTTAGTTGGGGTAGTCGTTCAACATTCTATCAGAACAACGAAACATGGAGTATGATTTCTCTGAAACCATGATAGATTTCAAATCGATCCTGACCAAGATGAGTCTGTGGTGTGAAATAATTTTTGCTTCGGTGGATATATTTCAGTTAGGGGTAGTCGTTCAACATTCTACCAGAACAACGAACCATGGAGTATGATTTCTCTGAAACCATGATAGATTTATAATCGATCCTGACCAAGATGAGTCTGTGGTGTGAAATAATTTTTGTTGAGTGGATATATTTTAGTTGGGGTAGTCGTTCAACATTCTACCAAAACAACGAACCATGGAGTATGATTTCTCTGAAACCATGATAGATTTCAAATCGATCCTGACCAAGATGAGTCTGTGGTGTGAAATAATTTTTGGTGAGAGGATAGATTTTAGTTGGGGTAGTCGTTCAACATTCTATCAGAACAACGAAACATGGAGTATGATTTCTCTGAAACCATGATAGATTTCAAATCGATCCTGACCAAGATGAGTCTGTGGTGTGAAATAATTTTTGTTGAGAGGATAGATTTTAGTTGGGGTATTCGTTCAACATTCTATCAGAACAACGAAACATGGATTATGATTTCTCTGAAACCATGATAGATTTCAAATCGATCCTGACCAAGATGAGTCTGTGGTGTGAAATAATTTTTGCTTCGGTGGATAGATTTCAGTTAGGGGTAGTCGTTCAACATTCTATCATAACAGCGAACCATGGAGTATGATTTCTCTGAAACCATGATAGATTTCAAATCGATCCTGACCAAGATGAGTCTGTGGTGTGAAATAATTTTTGCTTCTTTGGATAGCTTTCAGTTAGGGGTAGTCGTTCAACATTCTACCAGAACAATGAACCATGGAGTATGATTTCACTGAAACCATGATAGATTTCAAATCGATCCTGACCAAGATGAGTCTGTGGTGTGAAATAATTTTTGTTGAGTGGATAGATTTTGGTTGGGGTATTCGTTCAAGATTCTATCAGAACAACGAAACATGGAGTATGATTTCTCTGAAACCATGATAGATTTCAAATCGATCCTGACCAAGATGAGTCTGTGGTGTGAAATAATTTTTGTTGAGAGGATATATTTTAGTTGGGGTAGTCGCTCAACATTCTATCAGAACAACGAAACATGGAGTATGATTTCTCTGAAACCATGATAGATTTCAAATCGATCCTGACCAAGATGAGTCTGTGGTGTGAAATAATTTTTGTTGAGTGGATAGATTTCAGTTAGGGGTAGTCGTTCAACATTCTACCAGAACAACGAAACATGGAGTATGATTTCTCTGAAACCATGATAGATTTCAAATCGATCCTGACCAAGATGAGTCTGTGGTGTGAAATAATTTTTGTTGAGTGGATAGATTTTAGTTGGGGTAGTCGCACAACATTCTACCAGAACAATGAACCATGGAGTATGATTTCTCTGAAACCATGATAGAGTTCAAATCGATCCTGACCAAGATGAGTCTCTGGTGTGAAATAATTTTCGTTGAGTGGATAGATTTTAGTTGGGGTAGTCGTTCAACATTCTACCAAAACAACGAACCATGGAGTATGATTTCTCTGAAACCATGATAGATTTCAAATCGATCCTGACCAAGATGAGTCTGTGGTGTGAAATAATTTTTGCTTCGGTGGATAGATTTTAGTTAGCGGTAGTCGTTCAACATTCTATCATAACAACGAACCATGGAGTATGATTTCTCTGAAACCATGATAGATTTCAAGTCGATCCTGACCAAGATGAGTCTGTGGTGTGAAATAATTTTTGCTTCGGTGAATAGATTTCAGTTAGAGGTAGTCGTTCAACATTCTACCAGAACAACGAACCATGGAGTATGATTTCTCTGAAACCATGATAGATTTCAAATCGATCCTGACCAAGATGAGTCTGTGGTGTGAAATAATTTTTGTTGAGTATATAGATTTAAGTTGGGGTAGTCGCACAACATTCTACCAGAACAACGAACCATGGAGTATGATTTCTCTGAAACCATGATAGAGTTCAAATCGATCCTGACCAAGATGAGTCTCTGGTGTGAAATAATTTTCGTTGAGTGGATAGATTTTAGTTGGGGTAGTCGTTCAACATTCTACCAGAACAACGAACCATGGAGTATGATTTCTCTGAAACCATGATAGACTTCAAATCGATCCTGACCAAGATGAGTCTGTGGTGTGAAATAATTTTTGCTTCGGTGAATAGATTTTAGTTGGGGTAGTCGTTCCACATTCTATCATAACAACGAACCATGGAGTATGATTTCTCTGAAACCATGATAGATTTCAAGTCGATCCTGACCAAGATGAGTCTGTGGTGTGAAATAATTTTTGCTTCGGTGAATAGATTTCAGTTAGAGGTAGTCGTTCAACATTCTACCAGAACAACGAACCATGGAGTATGATTTCTCTGAAACCATGATAGATTTCAAATCGATCCTGACCAAGATGAGTCTGTGGTGTGAAATAATTTTTGTTGAGTGGATAGATTTTAGTTGGGGTAGTCGTTCAACATTCTATCAGAACAACGAAACATTTAGTATGACTTCTCTGAAACCATGATAGATTTCAAATCGATCCTGACCAAGATGAGTCTGTGGTGTGAAATAATTTTTGTTGAGAGGATAGATTTTAGTTGGGGTAGTCGCTCAACATTCTATCACAACAACGAAACATGGAGTATGATTTCTCTGAAAGCATGATAGATTTCAAATCGATCCTGACCAGGATGAGTCTGTGGTGTGAAATAATTTTTGCTTCGGTGGATAGATTTCAGTTAGGGGTAGTCGTTCAACATTCTATCAGAACAACGAACCATGGAGTATGATTTCTCTGAAACCATGATAGATTTAAAATCGAACCTGACCAAGATGAGTCTGTGGTGTGAAATAATTTTTGTTGAGTGGATAGATTTTAGTTGGGGTATTCGTTCAACATTCTATCAGAACAACGAACCATGGAGTATGATTTCTCTTAAACCATGATAGATTTCAAATCGATCCTGACCAAGATGAATCTGTGGTGTGAAATAATTTTTGGTTCGGTGGATAGATTTTAGTTGGGGTAGTCGTTCAACATTCTACCAGAACAACGAACCATGGAGTATGATTTCTCTGAAACCATGATAGATTTCAAATCGATCCTGACCAAGATGAGTCTGTGGTGTGAAATAATTTTTGTTGAGAGAATAGATTTTAGTTGGGGGTAGTCGTTCAACATTCTATCAGAACAACGAAACATGGAGTATGATTTCTCTGAAACCATGATAGATTTCAAATCGATCCTGACCAAGATGAGTCTGTGGTGTGAAATAATTTTTGTTGAGTGGATAGATTTTAGTTAGGGATAGTCGTTCAACATTCTATCAGAACAACGAACCATGGAGTATGATTTCTCTGAAACCATGATAGATTTCAAATCGATCCTGACCAAGATGAGTCTGTGGTGTGAAATAATTTTTGTTGAGAGAATAGATTTTAGTTGGGGGTAGTCGTTCAACATTCTATCAGAACAACGAAACATGGAGTATGATTTCTCTGAAACCATGATAGATTTCAAATCGATCCTGACCAAGATGAGTCTGTGGTGTGAAATAATTTTTGTTGAGTGGATAGATTTCAGTTAGGGGTAGTCGTTCAACATTCTACCAGAACAACGAACCATGGAGTATGATTTCTCTGAAACAATGATAGATTTCAAATCGATCCTGACCAAGATGAGTCTGTGGTGTGAAATAATTTTTGCTTCGGTGGATAGATTTCAGTTAGGGGTAGTCGTTCAATATTCTACCAGAACAACGAACCATGGAGTATGATTTCTCTGAAACCATGATAGATTTCAAATCGATCCTGACCAAGATGAGTCTGTGGTGTGAAATAATTTTTGCTTCGGGGGATAGATTTCAGTTAGGGGTAGTCGTTCAACATTCTACCAGAACAACGAATCATGGAGTATGATTTCTCTGAAACCATGATAGATTTCAAATCGATCCTGACCAAGATGAGTCTGTGGTATGAAATAATTTTTGTTGAGTGGATAGATTTTAGTTGGGGTAGTCGTTAAACATTCTACCAGAACAACGAACCATGGAGTATGATTTCTCTGAAACCATGATAGATTTCAAATCGATCCTGACCAAGATGAGTCTGTGGTGTGAAATAATTTTTGTTGAGAGGATAGATTTTAGTTGGGGTAGCCGTTCAACATTCTATCAGAACAACGAAACATGGAGTATGATTTCTCTGAAACCATGATAGATTTCAAATCGATCCTGACCAAGATGAGTCTGTGGTGTGAAATAATTTTTGCTTCGGTGAATAGATTTCAGTTAGGGGTAGTCGTTCAACATTCTACCAGAACAACGAACCATGGAGTATGATTTCTCTGAAACCATGATAGATTTCAAATCGATCCTGACCAAGATGAGTCTGTGGTGTGAAATAATTTTTGTTTCGGTGGATAGATTTTAGTTGGGGTAGTCGTTCAACATTCTATCAGAACAACGAAACATGGATTATGATTTCTCTGAAACCATGATAGATTTCAAATCGATCCTGACCAAGATGAGTCTGTGGTGTGAAATAATTTTTGCTTCGATGGATAGATTTCAGTTAGGGGTAGTCGTTCAACATTCTATCATAACAACGAACTATGGAGTATGATTTCTCTGAAACCATGATAGATTTCAAATCGATCCTGACCAAGATGTGTCTGTGGTGTGAAATAATTTTTGCTTCTTTGGATAGATTTCAGTTAGTTGCAGTCGTTCAACATTCTACCAGAACAACGAACCATGGAGTATGATTTCTCTGAAACCATGATAGATTTCAAATCGATCCTGACCAAGATGAGTCTGTGGTGTGAAATAATTTTTGTTGAGTGGATAGATTTTGGTTGGGGTAGTCGTTCAACATTCTATCAGAACAACGAAACATGGAGTATGATTTCTCTGAAACCATGATAGATTTCAAATCGATCCTGACCAAGATGAGTCTGTGGTGTGAAATAATTTTTGTTGAGAGGATAGATTTTAGTTGGGGTAGTCGTTCAACATTCTATCAGAACAACGAAACATGGAGTATGATTTCTCTGAAACCATGATAGATTTCAAATCGATCCTGACCAAGATGAGTCTGTGGTGTGAAATAATTTTTGCTTCGGTGGATAGATTTCAGTTAGGTGTAGTCGTTCAACATTCTACCAGAACAACGAATCATGGAGTATGATTTCTCTGAAACCATGATAGATTTCAAATCGATCCTGACCAAGATGAGTCTGTGGTGTGAAATAATTTTTGTTGAGTGGATAGATTTTGGTTGGGGTAGTCGTTCAACATTCTATCAGAACAACGAACCATGGAGTATGATTTCTCTGAAACCATGATAGATTTCAAATCGATCCTGACCAAGATGAGTCTGTGGTGTGAAATAATTTTTGTTGAGAGGATAGATTTTAGTTGGGGTAGTCGTTCAACATTCTATCAGAACAACGAAACATGGAGTATGATTTCTCTGAAACCATGATAGATTTCAAATCGATCCTGACCAAGATGAGTCTGTGGTGTGAAATAGTTTTTGCTTCGGTGGATAGATTTCAGTTAGGGGTAGTCGTTCAATATTCTACCAGAACAACGAACCATGGAGTATGATTTCTCTGAAACCATGATAGATTTCAAATCGATCCTGACCAAGATGAGTCTGTGGTGTGAAATAATTTTTGTTGAGTGGATAGATTTTAGTTGGGGTAGTCGTTCAACATTCTATCATAACAACGAACCATGGAGTATGATTTCTCTGAAACAATGATAGATTTCAAATCGATCCTGACCAAGATGAGTCTGTGGTGTGAAATAATTTTTGTTGAGTGGATAGATTTCAGTTAGGGGTAGTCGTTCAACATTCTACCAGAACAACGAAACATGGAGTATGATTTCTCTGAAACCATGATAGATTTCAAATCGATTTTGACCAAGATGAGTCTGTGGTGTGAAATAATTTTTGTTGAGTGGATAGATTTTAGTTAGGGATAGTCGTTCAACATTCTATCAGAACAACGAACCATGGAGTATGATTTCTCTGAAACCATGATAGATTTCAAATCGATCCTGACCAAGATGAGTCTGTGGTGTGAAATAATTTTTGTTGAGAGAATAGATTTTAGTTGGGGGTAGTCGTTCAACATTCTATCAGAACAACGAAACATGGAGTATGATTTCTCTGAAACCATGATAGATTTCAAATCGATCCTGACCAAGATGAGTCTGTGGTGTGAAATAATTTTTGTTGAGTGGATAGATTTCAGTTAGGGGTAGTCGTTCAACATTCTACCAGAACAACGAACCATGGAGTATGATTTCTCTGAAACAATGATAGATTTCAAATCGATCCTGACCAAGATGAGTCTGTGGTGTGAAATAATTTTTGCTTCGGTGGATAGATTTCAGTTAGGGGTAGTCGTTCAATATTCTACCAGAACAACGAACCATGGAGTATGATTTCTCTGAAACCATGATAGATTTCAAATCGATCCTGACCAAGATGAGTCTGTGGTGTGAAATAATTTTTGCTTCGGTGGATAGATTTCAGTTAGGGGTAGTCGTTCAACATTCTACCAGAACAACGAATCATGGAGTATGATTTCTCTGAAACCATGATAGATTTCAAATCGATCCTGACCAAGATGAGTCTGTGGTATGAAATAATTTTTGTTGAGTGGATAGATTTTAGTTGGGGTAGTCGTTAAACATTCTACCAGAACAACGAACCATGGAGTATGATTTCTCTGAAACCATGATAGATTTCAAATCGATCCTGACCAAGATGAGTCTGTGGTGTGAAATAATTTTTGCTTCGGTGAATAGATTTCAGTTAGGGGTAGTCGTTCAACATTCTACCAGAACAACGAACCATGGAGTATGATTTCTCTGAAACCATGATAGATTTCAAATCGATCCTGACCAAGATGAGTCTGTGGTGTGAAATAATTTTTGCTTCGGTGGATAGATTTCAGTTAGGGGTAGTCGTTCAACATTCTACCAGAACAACGAACCATGGAGTATGATTTCTCTGAAACCATGATAGATTTCAAATCGATCCTGACCAAGATGAGTCTGTGGTGTGAAATAATTTTTGTTGAGAGGATAGATTTTAGTTGGGGTAGTCGTTCAACATTCTATCAGAACAACGAAACATGGAGTATGATTTCTCTGAAACCATGATAGATTTCAAATCGATCCTGACCAAGATGAGTCTGTGGTGTGAAATAATTTTTGCTTCGGTGAATAGATTTCAGTTAGGGGTAGTCGTTCAACATTCTACCAGAACAACGAACCATGGAGTATGATTTCTCTAAAACCATGATAGATTTCAAATCGATCCTGACCAAGATGAGTCTGTGGTGTGAAATAATTTTTGTTTCGGTGGATAGATTTTAGTTGGGGTAGTCGTTCAACATTCTATCAGAACAACGAAACATGGATTATGATTTCTCTGAAACCATGATAGATTTCAAATCGATCCTGACCAAGATGAGTCTGTGGTGTGAAATAATTTTTGCTTCGGTGGATAGATTTCAGTTAGGGGTAGTCGTTCAACATTCTATCATAACAACGAACCATGGAGTATGATTTCTCTGAAACCATGATAGATTTCAAATCGATCCTGACCAAGATGAGTCTGTGGTGTGAAATAATTTTTGTTTCGGTGGATAGATTTTAGTTGGGGTAGTCGTTAAACATTCTACCAGAACAACGAACCATGGAGTATGATTTCTCTGAAACCATGATAGATTTCAAATCGATCCTGACCAAGATGAGTCTGTGGTGTGAAATAATTTTTGCTTCGGTGGATAGATTTCAGTTAGGGGTAGTCGTTCAATATTCTACCAGAACAACGAACCATGGAGTATGATTTCTCTGAAACCATGATAGATTTCAAATCGATCCTGACCAAGACGAGTCTGTGGTGTGAAATAATTTTTGCTTCGGTGGATAGATTTCAGTTAGGGGTAGTCGTTCAACATTCTACCAGAACAACGAATCATGGAGTATGATTTCTCTGAAACCATGATAGATTTCAAATCGATCCTGACCAAGATGAGTCTGTGGTGTGAAATAATTTTTGTTGAGAGGATAGATTTTAGTTGGGGTAGTCGTTCAACATTCTATCAGAACAACGAAACATGGAGTATGATTTCTCTGAAACCATGATAGATTTCAAATCGATCCTGACCAAGATGAGTCTGTGGTGTGAAATAATTTTTGCTTCGGTGAATAGATTTCAGTTAGGGGTAGTCGTTCAACATTCTACCAGAACAACGAACCATGGAGTATGATTTCTCTGAAACCATGATAGATTTCAAATCGATCCTGACCAAGATGAGTCTGTGGTGTGAAATAATTTTTGTTTCGGTGGATAGATTTTAGTTGGGGTAGTCGTTCAACATTCTATCAGAACAACGAAACATGGATTATGATTTCTCTGAAACCATGATAGATTTCAAATCGATCCTGACCAAGATGAGTCTGTGGTGTGAAATAATTTTTGCTTCGGTGGATAGATTTCAGTTAGGGGTAGTCGTTCAACATTCTATCATAACAACGAACCATGGAGTATGATTTCTCTGAAACCATGATAGATTTCAAATCGATCCTGACCAAGATGTGTCTGTGGTGTGAAATAATTTTTGCTTCTTTGGATAGATTTCAGTTAGTTGCAGTCGTTCAACATTCTACCAGAACAACGAACCATGGAGTATGATTTCTCTGAAACCATGATAGATTTCAAATCTATGGAGTATGATTTCTCTGAAACCATGATAGATTTCAAATCGATCCTGACCAAGATGAGTCTGTGGTGTGAAATAATTTTTGTTGAGTGGATAGATTTTAGTTGGGGTAGTCGTTCAACATTCTATCATAACAACGAACCATGGAGTATGATTTCTCTGAAACCATGATAGATTTCAAATCGATCCTGACCAAGATGAGTCTGTGGTGTGAAATAATTTTTGTTGAGTGGATAGATTTCAGTTAGGGGTAGTCGTTCAACATTCTACCAGAACAACGAAACATGGAGTATGATTTCTCTGAAACCATGATAGATTTCAAATCGATTTTGACCAAGATGAGTCTGTGGTGTGAAATAATTTTTGTTGAGTAAATAGATTTTAGTTAGGGATAGTCGTTCAACATTCTATCAGAACAACGAAACATGGAGTATGATTTCTCTGAAACCATGATAGATTTCAAATCGATCCTGACCAAGATGAGTCTGTGGTGTGAAATAATTTTTGTTGAGTGGATAGATTTCAGTTAGGGGTAGTCGTTCAACATTCTACCAGAACAACGAACCATGGAGTATGATTTCTCTGAAACAATGATAGATTTCAAATCGATCCTGACCAAGATGAGTCTGTGGTGTGAAATAATTTTTGCTTCGGTGAATAGATTTCAGTTAGGGGTAGTCGTTCAACATTCTACCAGAACAACGAACCATGGAGTATGATTTCTCTGAAACCATGATAGATTTCAAATCGATCCTGACCAAGATGAGTCTGTGGTGTGAAATAATTTTTGTTTCGGTGGATAGATTTTAGTTGGGGTAGTCGTTCAACATTCTATCAGAACAACGAAACATGGATTATGATTTCTCTGAAACCATGATAGATTTCAAATCGATCCTGACCAAGATGAGTCTGTGGTGTGAAATAATTTTTGCTTCGGTTGATAGATTTCAGTTAGGGGTAGTCGTTCAACATTCTATCATAACAACGAACCATGGAGTATGATTTCTCTGAAACCATGATAGATTTCAAATCGATCCTGACCAAGATGAGTCTGTGGTGTGAAATAATTTTTGTTTCGGTGGATAGATTTTAGTTGGGGTAGTCGTTAAACATTCTACCAGAACAACGAACCATGGAGTATGATTTCTCTGAAACCATGATAGATTTCAAATCGATCCTGACCAAGATGAGTCTGTGGTGTGAAATAATTTTTGCTTCGGTGGATAGATTTCAGTTAGGGGTAGTCGTTCAATATTCTACCAGAACAACGAACCATGGAGTATGATTTCTCTGAAACCATGATAGATTTCAAATCGATCCTGACCAAGATGAGTCTGTGGTGTGAAATAATTTTTGCTTCGGTGGATAGATTTCAGTTAGGGGTAGTTGTTCAACATTCTACCAGAACAACGAATCATGGAGTATGATTTCTCTGAAACCATGATAGATTTCAAATCGATCCTGACCAAGATGAGTCTGTGGTGTGAAATAATTTTTGTTGAGAGGATAGATTTTAGTTGGGGTAGTCGTTCAACATTCTATCAGAACAACGAAACATGGAGTATGATTTCTCTGAAACCATGATAGATTTCAAATCGATCCTGACCAAGATGAGTCTGTGGTGTGAAATAATTTTTGCTTCGGTGAATAGATTTCAGTTAGGGGTAGTCGTTCAACATTCTACCAGAACAACGAACCATGGAGTATGATTTCTCTGAAACCATGATAGATTTCAAATCGATCCTGACCAAGATGAGTCTGTGGTGTGAAATAATTTTTGTTTCGGTGGATAGATTTTAGTTGGGGTAGTCGTTCAACATTCTATCAGAACAACGAAACATGGATTATGATTTCTCTGAAACCATGATAGATTTCAAATCGATCCTGACCAAGATGAGTCTGTGGTGTGAAATAATTTTTGCTTCGGTGGATAGATTTCAGTTAGGGGTAGTCGTTCAACATTCTATCATAACAACGAACCATGGAGTATGATTTCTCTGAAACCATGATAGATTTCAAATCGATCCTGACCAAGATGTGTCTGTGGTGTGAAATAATTTTTGCTTCTTTGGATAGATTTCAGTTAGTTGCAGTCGTTCAACATTCTACCAGAACAACGAACCATGGAGTATGATTTCTCTGAAACCATGATAGATTTCAAATCTATGGAGTATGATTTCTCTGAAACCATGATAGATTTCAAATCGATCCTGACCAAGATGAGTCTGTGGTGTGAAATAATTTTTGTTGAGTGGATAGATTTTAGTTAGGGTAGTCGTTCAACATTCTATCATAACAACGAACCATGGAGTATGATTTCTCTGAAACCATGATAGATTTCAAATCGATCCTGACCAAGATGAGTCTGTGGTGTGAAATAATTTTTGTTGAGTGGATAGATTTCAGTTAGGGGTAGTCGTTCAACATTCTACCAGAACAACGAAACATGGAGTATGATTTCTCTGAAACCATGATAGATTTCAAATCGATTTTGACCAAGATGAGTCTGTGGTGTGAAATAATTTTTGTTGAGTAAATAGATTTTAGTTAGGGATAGTCGTTCAACATTCTATCAGAACAACGAACCATGGAGTATGATTTCTCTGAAACCATGATAGATTTCAAATCGATCCTGACCAAGATGAGTCTGTGGTGTGAAATAATTTTTGTTGAGAGAATAGATTTTAGTTGGGGGTAGTCGTTCAACATTCTATCAGAACAACGAAACATGGAGTATGATTTCTCTGAAACCATGATAGATTTCAAATCGATCCTGACCAAGATGAGTCTGTGGTGTGAAATAATTTTTGTTGAGTGGATAGATTTCAGTTAGGGGTAGTCGTTCAACATTCTACCAGAACAACGAACCATGGAGTATGATTTCTCTGAAACAATGATAGATTTCAAATCGATCCTGACCAAGATGAGTCTGTGGTGTGAAATAATTTTTGCTTCGGTGGATAGATTTCAGTTAGGGGTAGTCGTTCAATATTCTACTAGAACAACGAACCATGGAGTATGATTTCTCTGAAACCATGATAGATTTCAAATCGATCCTGACCAAGATGAGTCTGTGGTGTGAAATAATTTTTGCTTCGGTGGATAGATTTCAGTTAGGGGTAGTCGTTCAACATTCTACCAGAACAACGAATCATGGAGTATGATTTCTCTGAAACCATGATAGATTTCAAATCGATCCTGACCAAGATGAGTCTGTGGTGTGAAATAATTTTTGCTTCGGTGAATAGATTTCAGTTAGGGGTAGTCGTTCAACATTCTACCAGAACAACGAACCATGGAGTATGATTTCTCTGAAACCATGATAGATTTCAAATCGATCCTGACCAAGATGAGTCTGTGGTGTGAAATAATTTTTGTTTCGGTGGATAGATTTTAGTTGGGGTAGTCGTTCAACATTCTATCAGAACAACGAAACATGGATTATGATTTCTCTGAAACCATGATAGATTTCAAATCGATCCTGACCAAGATGAGTCTGTGGTGTGAAATAATTTTTGCTTCGGTGGATAGATTTCAGTTAGGGGTAGTCGTTCAACATTCTACCATAACAACGAACCATGGAGTATGATTTCTCTGAAACCATGATAGATTTCAAATCGATCCTGACCAAGATGTGTCTGTGGTGTGAAATAATTTTTGCTTCTTTGGATAGATTTCAGTTAGTTGCAGTCGTTCAACATTCTACCAGAACAACGAACCATGGAGTATGATTTCTCTGAAACCATGATAGATTTCAAATCGATCCTGACCAAGATGAGTCTGTGGTGTGAAATAATTTTTGTTGAGAGAATAGATTTTAGCTGGGGGTAGTCGTTCAACATTCTATCAGAACAACGAAACATGGAGTATGATTTCTCTGAAACCATGATAGATTTCAAATCGATCCTGACCAAGATGAGTCTGTGGTGTGAAATAATTTTTGTTGAGTGGATAGATTTCAGTTAGGGGTAGTCGTTCAACATTCTACCAGAACAACGAACCATGGAGTATGATTTCTCTGAAACAATGATAGATTTCAAATCGATCCTGACCAAGATGAGTCTGTGGTGTGAAATAATTTTTGCTTCGGTGGATAGATTTCAGTTAGGGGTAGTCGTTCAATATTCTACCAGAACAACGAACCATGGAGTATGATTTCTCTGAAACCATGATAGATTTCAAATCGATCCTGACCAAGATGAGTCTGTGGTGTGAAATAATTTTTGCTTCGGTGGATAGATTTCAGTTAGGGGTAGTCGTTCAACATTCTACCAGAACAACGAATCATGGAGTATGATTTCTCTGAAACCATGATAGATTTCAAATCGATCCTGACCAAGATGAGTCTGTGGTATGAAATAATTTTTGTTGAGTGGATAGATTTTAGTTGGGGTAGTCGTTAAACATTCTACCAGAACAACGAACCATGGAGTATGATTTCTCTGAAACCATGATAGATTTCAAATCGATCCTGACCAAGATGAGTCTGTGGTGTGAAATAATTTTTGTTGAGAGGATAGATTTTAGTTGGGGTAGCCGTTCAACATTCTATCAGAACAACGAAACATGGAGTATGATTTCTCTGAAACCATGATAGATTTCAAATCGATCCTGACCAAGATGAGTCTGTGGTGTGAAATAATTTTTGCTTCGGTGAATAGATTTCAGTTAGGGGTAGTCGTTCAACATTCTACCAGAACAACGAACCATGGAGTATGATTTCTCTGAAACCATGATAGATTTCAAATCGATCCTGACCAAGATGAGTCTGTGGTGTGAAATAATTTTTGTTTCGGTGGATAGATTTTAGTTGGGGTAGTCGTTCAACATTCTATCAGAACAACGAAACATGGATTATGATTTCTCTGAAACCATGATAGATTTCAAATCGATCCTGACCAAGATGAGTCTGTGGTGTGAAATAATTTTTGCTTCGGTGGATAGATTTCAGTTAGGGGTAGTCGTTCAACATTCTACCAGAACAACGAACCATGGAGTATGATTTCTCTGAAACCATGATAGATTTCAAATCGATCCTGAATAAGATGAGTCTGTGGTGTGAAATAATTTTTGTTGAGTGGATAGATTTTGGTTGGGGTAGTCGTTCAACATTCTATCAGAACAACGAAACATGGAGTATGATTTCTCTGAAACCATGATAGATTTCAAATCGATCCTGACCAAGATGAGTCTGTGGTGTGAAATAATTTTTGTTGAGAGGATAGATTTTAGTTGGGGTAGTCGTTCAACATTCTATCAGAACAACGAAACATGGAGTATGATTTCTCTGAAACCATGATAGATTTCAAATCGATCCTGACCAAGATGAGTCTGTGGTGTGAAATAATTTTTGTTGAGTGGATAGATTTCAGTTAGGGGTAGTCGTTCAACATTCTACCAGAACAACGAAACATGGAGTATGATTTCTCTGAAACCATGATAGATTTCAAATCGATTTTGACCAAGATGAGTCTGTGGTGTGAAATAATTTTTGTTGAGTGGATAGATTTTAGTTAGGGATAGTCGTTCAACATTCTATCAGAACAACGAACCATGGAGTATGATTTCTCTGAAACCATGATAGATTTCAAATCGATCCTGACCAAGATGAGTCTGTGGTGTGAAATAATTTTTGTTGAGAGAATAGATTTTAGTTGGGGGTAGTCGTTCAACATTCTATCAGAACAACGAAACATGGAGTATGATTTCTCTGAAACCATGATAGATTTCAAATCGATCCTGACCAAGATGAGTCTGTGGTGTGAAATAATTTTTGTTGAGTGGATAGATTTCAGTTAGGGGTAGTCGTTCAACATTCTACCAGAACAACGAACCATGGAGTATGATTTCTCTGAAACAATGATAGATTTCAAATCGATCCTGACCAAGATGAGTCTGTGGTGTGAAATAATTTTTGCTTCGGTGGATAGATTTCAGTTAGGGGTAGTCGTTCAATATTCTACCAGAACAACGAACCATGGAGTATGATTTCTCTGAAACCATGATAGATTTCAAATCGATCCTGACCAAGATGAGTCTGTGGTGTGAAATAATTTTTGCTTCGGTGGATAGATTTCAGTTAGGGGTAGTCGTTCAACATTCTACCAGAACAACGAATCATGGAGTATGATTTCTCTGAAACCATGATAGATTTCAAATCGATCCTGACCAAGATGAGTCTGTGGTATGAAATAATTTTTGTTGAGTGGATAGATTTTAGTTGGGGTAGTCGTTAAACATTCTACCAGAACAACGAACCATGGAGTATGATTTCTCTGAAACCATGATAGATTTCAAATCGATCCTGACCAAGATGAGTCTGTGGTGTGAAATAATTTTTGTTGAGAGGATAGATTTTAGTTGGGGTAGTCGTTCAACATTCTATCAGAACAACGAAACATGGAGTATGATTTCTCTGAAACCATGATAGATTTCAAATCGATCCTGACCAAGATGAGTCTGTGGTGTGAAATAATTTTTGCTTCGGTGAATAGATTTCAGTTAGGGGTAGTCGTTCAACATTCTACCAGAACAACGAACCATGGAGTATGATTTCTCTGAAACCATGATAGATTTCAAATCGATCCTGACCAAGATGAGTCTGTGGTGTGAAATAATTCTTGTTTCGGTGGATAGATTTTAGTTGGGGTAGTCGTTCAACATTCTATCAGAACAACGAAACATGGATTATGATTTCTCTGAAACCATGATAGATTTCAAATCGATCCTGACCAAGATGAGTCTGTGGTGTGAAATAATTTTTGCTTCGGTGGATAGATTTCAGTTAGGGGTAGTCGTTCAACATTCTATCATAACAACGAACCATGGAGTATGATTTCTCTGAAACCATGATAGATTTCAAATCGATCCTGACCAAGATGTGTCTGTGGTGTGAAATAATTTTTGCTTCTTTGGATAGATTTCAGTTAGTTGCAGTCGTTCAACATTCTACCAGAACAACGAACCATGGAGTATGATTTCTCTGAAACCATGATAGATTTCAAATCTATGGAGTATGATTTCTCTGAAACCATGATAGATTTCAAATCGATCCTGACCAAGATGAGTCTGTGGTGTGAAATAATTTTTGTTGAGTGGATAGATTTCAGTTAGGGGTAGTCGTTCAACATTCTACCAGAACAACGAAACATGGAGTATGATTTCTCTGAAACCATGATAGATTTCAAATCGATTTTGACCAAGATGAGTCTGTGGTGTGAAATAATTTTTGTTGAGTAAATAGATTTTAGTTAGGGATAGTCGTTCAACATTCTATCAGAACAACGAACCATGGAGTATGATTTCTCTGAAACCATGATAGATTTCAAATCGATCCTGACCAAGATGAGTCTGTGGTGTGAAATAATTTTTGTTGAGAGAATAGATTTTAGTTGGGTGTAGTCGTTCAACATTCTATCAGAACAACGAAACATGGAGTATGATTTCTCTGAAACCATGATAGATTTCAAATCGATCCTGACCAAGATGAGGCTGTGGTGTGAAATAATTTTTGTTGAGTGGATAGATTTCAGTTAGGGGTAGTCGTTCAACATTCTACCAGAACAACGAACCATGGAGTATGATTTCTCTGAAACAATGATAGATTTCAAATCGATCCTGACCAAGATGAGTCTGTGGTGTGAAATAATTTTTGCTTCGGTGGATAGATTTCAGTTAGGGGTAGTCGTTCAATATTCTACCAGAACAACGAACCATGGAGTATGATTTCTCTGAAACCATGATAGATTTCAAATCGATCCTGACCAAGATGAGTCTGTGGTGTGAAATAATTTTTGCTTCGGTGGATAGATTTCAGTTAGGGGTAGTCGTTCAACATTCTACCAGAACAACGAATCATGGAGTATGATTTCTCTGAAACCATGATAGATTTCAAATCGATCCTGACCAAGATGAGTCTGTGGTGTGAAATAATTTTTGTTGAGAGGATAGATTTTAGTTGGGGTAGTCGTTCAACATTCTATCAGAACAACGAAACATGGAGTATGATTTCTCTGAAACCATGATAGATTTCAAATCGATCCTGACCAAGATGAGTCTGTGGTGTGAAATAATTTTTGCTTCGGTGAATAGATTTCAGTTAGGGGTAGTCGTTCAACATTCTACCAGAACAACGAACCATGGAGTATGATTTCTCTGAAACCATGATAGATTTCAAATCGATCCTGACCAAGATGAGTCTGTGGTATGAAATAATTTTTGTTGAGTGGATAGATTTTAGTTGGGGTAGTCGTTAAACATTCTACCAGAACAACGAACCATGGAGTATGATTTCTCTGAAACCATGATAGATTTCAAATCGATCCTGACCAAGATGAGTCTGTGGTGTGAAATAATTTTTGTTGAGAGGATAGATTTTAGTTGGGGTAGTCGTTCAACATTCTATCAGAACAACGAAACATGGAGTATGATTTCTCTGAAACCATGATAGATTTCAAATCGATCCTGACCAAGATGAGTCTGTGGTGTGAAATAATTTTTGTTGAGAGAATAGATTTTAGTTGGGGGTAGTCGTTCAACATTCTATCAGAACAACGAAACATGGAGTATGATTTCTCTGAAACCATGATAGATTTCAAATCGATCCTGACCAAGATGAGTCTGTGGTGTGAAATAATTTTTGTTGAGTGGATAGATTTCAGTTAGGGGTAGTCGTTCAACATTCTACCAGAACAGCGAAACATGGAGTATGATTTCTCTGAAACCATGATAGATTTCAAATCGATCCTGACCAAGATGTGTCTGTGGTGTGAAATAATTTTTGCTTCTTTGGATAGATTTCAGTTAGTTGCAGTCGTTCAACATTCTACCAGAACAACGAACCATGGAGTATGATTTCTCTGAAACCATGATAGATTTCAAATCGATCCTGACCAAGATGAGTCTGTGGTGTGAAATAATTTTTGTTGAGTGGATAGATTTTGGTTGGGGTAGTCGTTCAACATTCTATCAGAACCACGAAACATGGAGTATGATTTCTCTGAAACCATGATAGATTTCAAATCGATCCTGACCAAGATGAGTCTGTGGTGTGAAATAATTTTTGTTGAGTGGATAGATTTCAGTTAGGGGTAGTCGTTCAACATTCTACCAGAACAACGAACCATGGAGTATGATTTCTCTGAAACAATGATAGATTTCAAATCGATCCTGACCAAGATGAGTCTGTGGTGTGAAATAATTTTTGCTTCGGTGGATAGATTTCAGTTAGGGGTAGTCGTTCAATATTCTACCAGAACAACGAATCATGGAGTATGATTTCTCTGAAACCATGATAGATTTCAAATCGATCCTGACCAAGATGAGTCTGTGGTGTGAAATAATTTTTGTTGAGAGGATAGATTTTAGTTGGGGTAGTCGTTCAACATTCTATCAGAACAACGAAACATGGAGTATGATTTCTCTGAAACCATGATAGATTTCAAATCGATCCTGACCAAGATGAGTCTGTGGTGTGAAATAATTTTTGCTTCGGTGGATAGATTTCAGTTAGGGGTAGTCGTTCAACATTCTACCAGAACAACGAATCATGGAGTATGATTTCTCTGAAACCATGATAGATTTCAAATCGATCCTGACCAAGATGAGTCTGTGGTATGAAATAATTTTTGTTGAGTGGATAGATTTTAGTTGGGGTAGTCGTTAAACCTTCTACCAGAACAACGAACCATGGAGTATGATTTCTCTGAAACCATGATAGATTTCAAATCGATCCTGACCAAGATGAGTCTGTGGTGTGAAATAATTTTTGTTGAGAGGATAGATTTTAGTTGGGGTAGTCGTTCAACATTCTATCAGAACAACGAAACATGGAGTATGATTTCTCTGAAACCATGATAGATTTCAAATCGATCCTGACCAAGATGAGTCTGTGGTGTGAAATAATTTTTGCTTCGGTGAATAGATTTCAGTTAGGGGTAGTCGTTCAACATTCTACCAGAACAACGAACCATGGAGTATGATTTCTCTGAAACCATGATAGATTTCAAATCGATCCTGACCAAGATGAGTCTGTGGTGTGAAATAATTTTTGTTTCGGTGGATAGATTTTAGTTGGGGTAGTCGTTCAACATTCTATCAGAACAACGAAACATGGATTATGATTTCTCTGAAACCATGATAGATTTCAAATCGATCCTGACCAAGATGAGTCTGTGGTGTGAAATAATTTTTGCTTCGGTGGATAGATTTCAGTTAGGGGTAGTCGTTCAACATTCTATCATAACAACCAACCATGGAGTATGATTTCTCTGAAACCATGATAGATTTCAAATCGATCCTGACCAAGATGTGTCTGTGGTGTGAAATAATTTTTGCTTCTTTGGATAGATTTCAGTTAGTTGCAGTCGTTCAACATTCTACCAGAACAACGAACCATGGAGTATGATTTCTCTGAAACCATGATAGATTTCAAATCGATCCTGACCAAGATGAGTCTGTGGTGTGAAATAATTTTTGTTGAGTGGATAGATTTTGGTTGGGGTAGTCGTTCAACATTCTATCAGAACAACGAAACATGGAGTATGATTTCTCTGAAACCATGATAGATTTCAAATCGATCCTGACCAAGATGAGTCTGTGGTGTGAAATAATTTTTGTTGAGAGGATAGATTTTAGTTGGGGTAGTCGTTCAACATTCTATCAGAACAACGAAACATGGAGTATGATTTCTCTGAAACCATGATAGATTTCAAATCGATCCTGACCAAGATAAGTCTGTGGTGTGAAATAATTTTTGCTTCGGTGGATAGATTTCACTTAGGTGTAGTCGTTCAACATTCTACCAGAACAACGAGTCATGGAGTATGATTTCTCTGAAACCATGATAGATTTCAAATCGATCCTGACCAAGATGAGTCTGTGGTGTGAAATAATTTTTGTTGAGTGGATAGATTTTGGTTGGGGTAGTCGTTCAACATTCTATCAGAACAACGAAACATGGAGTATGATTTCTCTGAAACCATGATAGATTTCAAATCGATCCTGACCAAGATGAGTCTGTGGTGTGAAATAATTTTTGTTGAGAGGATAGATTTTAGTTGGGGTAGTCGTTCAACATTCTATCAGAACAACGAAACATGGAGTATGATTTCTCTGAAACCATGATAGATTTCAAATCGATCCTGACCAAGATGAGTCTGTGGTGTGAAATAGTTTTTGCTTCGGTGGATAGATTTCAGTTAGGGGTAGTCGTTCAATATTCTACCAGAACAACGAACCATGGAGTATGATTTCTCTGAAACCATGATAGATTTCAAATCGATCCTGACCAAGATGAGTCTGTGGTGTGAAATAATTTTTGTTGAGTGGATAGATTTTAGTTGGGGTAGTCGTTCAACATTCTATCATAACAACGAACCATGGAGTATGATTTCTCTGAAACCATGATAGATTTCAAATCGATCCTGACCAAGATGAGTCTGTGGTGTGAAATAATTTTTGTTGAGTGGATAGATTTCATTTAGGGGTAGTCGTTCAACATTCTACCAGAACAACGAAACATGGAGTATGATTTCTCTGAAACCATGATAGATTTCAAATCGATTTTGACCAAGATGAGTCTGTGGTGTGAAATAATTTTTGCTTCGGTGGATAGATTTCAGTTAGGGGTAGTCGTTCAACATTCTACCAGAACAACGAACCATGGAGTATGATTTCTCTGAAACCATGATAGAGTTCAAATCGATCCTGACCAAGGTGAGTCTGTGGTGTGAAATAATTTTCATTGAGTGGATAGATTTTAGTTGGGGTAGTCGTTCAACATTCTACCAAAACAACTAACCATGGAGTATGATTTCTCTGAAACCATGATAGATTTCAAATCGATCCTGACCAAGATGAGTCTGTGGTGTGAAATAATTTTTGCTTCGATGGATAGATTTTAGTTGGCGGTAGTCGTTCAACATTCTATCATAACAACGAACCATTGAGTATGATTTCTCTGAAACCATGATAGATTTCAAATCGATCCTGACCAAGATGAGTCTGTGGTGTGAAATAATTTTTGCTTCGGTGAATAGATTTCAGTTAGGGGTAGTCGTTCAACATTCTACCAGAACAACGAACCATGGAGTATGATTTCTCTGAAACCATGATAGATTTCAAATCGATCCTGACCAAGATGAGTCTGTGGTGTGAAATAATTTTTGTTTCGGTGGATAGATTTCAGTTAGGGGTAGTCGTTCAATATTCTACCAGAACAACGAACCATGGAGTATGATTTCTCTGAAACCATGATAGATTTCAAATCGATCCTGACCAAGATGAGTCTGTGGTGTGAAATAATTTTTGTTGAGTGGATAGATTTCAGTTAGGGGTAGTCGTTCAACATTCTACCAGAACAACGAACCATGGAGTATGATTTCTCTGAAACAATGATAGATTTCAAATCGATCCTGACCAAGATGAGTCTGTGGTGTGAAATAATTTTTGCTTCGGTGGATAGATTTCAGTTAGGGGTAGTCGTTCAATATTCTACCAGAACAACGAACCATGGAGTATGATTTCTCTGAAACCATGATAGATTTCAAATCGATCCTGACCAAGATGAGTCTGTGGTGTGAAATAATTTTTGCTTCGGTGGATAGATTTCAGTTAGGGGTAGTCGTTCAATATTCTACCAGAACAACGAACCATGGAGTATGATTTCTCTGAAACCATGATAGATTTCAAATCGATCCTGACCAAGATGAGTCTGTGGTATGAAATAATTTTTGTTGAGTGGATAGATTTTAGTTGGGGTAGTCGTTCAACATTCTACCAGAAAAACGAACCATGGAGTATGATTTCTCTGAAACCATGATAGATTTCAAATCGATCCTGACCAAGATGAGTCTGTGGTGTGAAATAATTTTTGTTGAGAGGATAGATTTTAGTTGGGGTAGTCGTTCAACATTCTATCAGAACAACGAAACATGGAGTATGATTTCTCTGAAACCATGATAGATTTCAAATCGATCCTGACCAGGATGAGTCTGTGGTGTGAAATAATTTTTGTTGAGTGGATAGATTTTAGTTGGGGTAGTCGTTCAACATTCTATCAGAACAACGAAACATGGAGTATGATTTCTCTGAAACCATGATAGATTTCAAATCGATCCTTACCAGGATGAGTCTGTGGTGTGAAATAATTTTTGTTGAGTTAATAGATTTTAGTTGGGGTAGTCGTTCAACATTCTATCAGAACAACGAAACATGGATTATGATTTCTCTGAAACCATGATAGATTTCAAATCGATCCTGACCAAGATGAGTCTGTGGTGTGAAATAATTTTTGCTTCGGTGGATAGATTTTAGTTGGGGTAGTCGTTCAACATTCTATCATAACAGCGAACCATGGAGTATGATTTCTCTGAAACCATGATAGATTTCAAATCGATCCTGACCAAGATGTGTCTGTGGTGTGAAATAATTTTTGCTTCTTTGGATAGATTTCAGTTAGTTGCAGTCGTTCAACATTCTACCAGAACAACGAACAATGGAGTATGATTTCTCTGAAACCATGATAGATTTCAAATCGATCCTGACCAAGATGAGTCTGTGGTGTGAAATAATTTTTGTTGAGTGGATAGATTTTAGTTGGGGTAGTCGTTCAACATTCTATCAGAACAACGAAACATGGAGTATGATTTCTCTGAAACCATGATAGATTTCAAATCGATCCTGACCAAGATGAGTCTGTGGTGTGAAATAATTTTTGTTGAGAGGATAGATTTTAGTTGGGGTAGTCGTTCAACATTCTATCAGAACAACGAAACATGGAGTATGATTTCTCTGAAACCATGATAGATTTCAAATCGATCCTGACCAAGATGAGTCTGTGGTGTGAAATAATTTTTGCTTCGGTGGATAGATTTCAGTTAGGTGTAGTCGTTCAACATTCTACCAGAACAACGAATCATGGAGTATGATTTCTCTGAAACCATGATAGATTTCAAATCGATCCTGACCAAGATGAGTCTGTGGTGTGAAATAATTTTTGTTGAGTGGATAGATTTTGGTTGGGGTAGTCGTTCAACATTCTATCAGAACAACGAAACATGGAGTATGATTTCTCTGAAACCATGATAGATTTCAAATCGATCCTGACCAAGATGAGTCTGTGGTGTGAAATAATTTTTGTTGAGAGGATAGATTTTAGTTGGGGTAGTCGTTCAACATTCTATCAGAACAACGCAACATGGAGTATGATTTCTCTGAAACCATGATAGATTTCAAATCGATCCTGACCAAGATGAGTCTGTGGTGTGAAATAGTTTTTGCTTCGGTGGATAGATTTCAGTTAGGGGTAGTCGTTCAATATTCTACCAGAACAACGAACCATGGAGTATGATTTCTCTGAAACCATGATAGATTTCAAATCGATCCTGACCAAGATGAGTCTGTGGTGTGAAATAATTTTTGTTTCGGTGGATAGATTTCAGTTAGGGGTAGTCGTTCAATATTCTACCAGAACAACGAACCATGGAGTATGATTTCTCTGAAACCATGATAGATTTCAAATCGATCCTGACCAAGATGAGTCTGTGGTGTGAAATAATTTTTGTTGAGTGGATAGATTTCAGTTAGGGGTAGTCGTTCAACATTCTACCAGAACAACGAACCATGGAGTATGATTTCTCTGAAACAATGATAGATTTCAAATCGATCCTGACCAAGATGAGTCTGTGGTGTGAAATAATTTTTGCTTCGGTGGATAGATTTCAGTTAGGGGTAGTCGTTCAATATTCTACCAGAACAACGAACCATGGAGTATGATTTCTCTGAAACCATGATAGATTTCAAATCGATCCTGACCAAGATGAGTCTGTGGTGTGAAATAATTTTTGCTTCGGTGGATAGATTTCAGTTAGGGGTAGTCGTTCAATATTCTACCAGAACAACGAACCATGGAGTATGATTTCTCTGAAACCATGATAGATTTCAAATCGATCCTGACCAAGATGAGTCTGTGGTATGAAATAATTTTTGTTGAGTGGATAGATTTTAGTTGGGGTAGTCGTTCAACATTCTACCAGAACAACGAACCATGGAGTATGATTTCTCTGAAACCATGATAGATTTCAAATCGATCCTGACCAAGATGAGTCTGTGGTGTGAAATAATTTTTGTTGAGAGGATAGATTTTAGTTGGGGTAGTCGTTCAACATTCTATCAGAACAACGAAACATGGAGTATGATTTCTCTGAAACCATGATAGATTTCAAATCGATCCTGACCAGGATGAGTCTGTGGTGTGAAATAATTTTTGTTGAGTTAATAGATTTTAGTTGGGGTAGTCGTTCAACATTCTATCAGAACAACGAAACATGGAGTATGATTTCTCTGAAACCATGATAGATTTCAAATCGATCCTGACCAAGATGAGTCTGTGGTGTGAAATAATTTTTGTTGAGAGGATAGATTTTAGTTGGGGTAGTCGTTCAACATTCTATCAGAACAACGAAACATGGAGTATGATTTCTCTGAAACCATGATAGATTTCAAATCGATCCTGACCAAGATGAGTCTGTGGTGTGAAATAATTTTTGTTGAGTGGATAGATTTCAGTTAGGGGTAGTCGTTCAACATTCTACCAGAACAACGAACCATGGAGTATGATTTCTCTGAAACAATGATAGATTTCAAATCGATCCTGACCAAGATGTGTCTGTGGTGTGAAATAATTTTTGCTTCTTTGGATAGATTTCAGTTAGTTGCAGTCGTTCAACATTCTACCAGAACAACGAACAATGGAGTATGATTTCTCTGAAACCATGATAGATTTCAAATCGATCCTGACCAAGATGAGTCTGTGGTGTGAAATAATTTTTGTTGAGTGGATAGATTTTAGTTGGGGTAGTCGTTCAACATTCTATCAGAACAACGAAACATGGAGTATGATTTCTCTGAAACCATGATAGATTTCAAATCGATCCTGACCAAGATGAGTCTGTGGTGTGAAATAATTTTTGTTGAGAGGATAGATTTTAGTTGGGGTAGTCGTTCAACATTCTATCAGAACAACAAAACATGGAGTATGATTTCTCTGAAACCATGATAGATTTCAAATCGATCCTGACCAAGATGAGTCTGTGGTGTGAAATAATTTTTGCTCCGGTGGATAGATTTCAGTTAGGTGTAGTCGTTCAACATTCTACCAGAACAACGAATCATGGAGTATGATTTCTCTGAAACCATGATAGATTTCAAATCGATCCTGACCAAGATGAGTCTGTGGTGTGAAATAATTTTTGTTGAGTGGATAGATTTTGGTTGGGGTAGTCGTTCAACATTCTATCAGAACAACGAAACATGGAGTATGATTTCTCTGAAACCATGATAGATTTCAAATCGATCCTGACCAAGATGAGTCTGTGGTGTGAAATAATTTTTGTTGAGAGGATAGATTTTAGTTGGGGTAGTCGTTCAACATTCTATCAGAACAACGCAACATGGAGTATGATTTCTCTGAAACCATGATAGATTTCAAATCGATCCTGACCAAGATGAGTCTGTGGTGTGAAATAGTTTTTGCTTCGGTGGATAGATTTCAGTTAGGGGTAGTCGTTCAATATTCTACCAGAACAACGAACCATGGAGTATGATTTCTCTGAAACCATGATAGATTTCAAATCGATCCTGACCAAGATGAGTCTGTGGTGTGAAATAATTTTTGTTGAGTGGATAGATTTTAGTTGGGGTAGTCGTTCAACATTCTATCATAACAACGAACCATGGAGTATGATTTCTCTGAAACCATGATAGATTTCAAATCGATCCTGACCAAGATGCGTCTGTGGTGTGAAATAATTTTTGTTGAGTGGATAGATTTCAGTTAGGGGTAGTCGTTCAACATTCTACCAGAACAACGAAACATGGAGTATGATTTCTCTGAAACCATGATAGATTTCAAATCGATCCTGACCAAGATGAGTCTGTGGTGTGAAATAATTTTTGCTTCGGTGGATAGATTTCAGTTAGGGGTAGTCGTTCAACATTCTACCAGAACAACGAACCATGGAGTATGATTTCTCTGAAACCATGATAGATTTCAAATCGATCCTGACCAAGATGAGTCTGTGGTGTGAAATAATTTTTGCTTCGATGGATAGATTTTAGTTGGCGGTAGTCGTTCAACATTCTATCATAACAACGAACCATGGAGTATGATTTCTCTGAAACCATGATAGATTTCAAATCGATCCTGACCATGATGAGTCTGTGGTGTGAAATAATTTTTGCTTCGGTGAATAGATTTCAGTTAGGGGTAGTCGTTCAACATTCTACCAGAACAACGAACCATGGAGTATGATTTCTCTGAAACCATGATAGATTTCAAATCGATCCTGACCAAGATGAGTCTGTGGTGTGAAATAATTTTTGTTGAGAGGATAGATTTAGTTGGGGTAGTCGTTCAACATTCTATCAGAACAACGAAACATGGAGTATGATTTCTCTGAAACCATGATAGATTTCAAATCGATCCTGACCAAGATGAGTCTGTGGTGTGAAATAATTTTTGCTTCGATGGATAGATTTTAGTTGGCGGTAGTCGTTCAACATTCTATCATAACAACGAACCATTGAGTATGATTTCTCTGAAACCATGATAGATTTCAAATCGATCCTGACCATGATGAGTCTGTGGTGTGAAATAATTTTTGCTTCGGTGAATAGATTTCAGTTAGGGGTAGTCGTTCAACATTCTACCAGAACAACGAACCATGGAGTATGATTTCTCTGAAACCATGATAGATTTCAAATCGATCCTGACCAAGATGAGTCTGTGGTGTGAAATAATTTTTGTTTCGGTGGATAGATTTCAGTTAGGGGTAGTCGTTCAATATTCTACCAGAACAGCGAACCATGGAGTATGATTTCTCTGAAACCATGATAGATTTCAAATCGATCCTGACCAAGATGAGTCTGTGGTGTGAAATAATTTTTGCTTCGGTGGATAGATTTCAGTTAGGGGTAGTCGTTCAACATTCTACCAGAACAACGAATCATGGAGTATGATTTCTCTGAAATTATGATAGATTTCAAATCGATCCTGACCAAGATGAGTCTGTGGTATGAAATATTTTTTGTTGAGTGGATAAATTTTAGTTGGGGTAGTCGTTCAACATTCTGCCAGAACAACGAACCATGGAGTATGATTTCTCTGAAACCATGATAGATTTCAAATCGATCCTGACCAAGATGAGTCTGTGGTGTGAAATAATTTTTGTTGAGAGGATAGATTTTAGTTGGGGTAGTCGTTCAACATTCTATCAGAACAACGAAACATGGAGTATGATTTCTCTGAAACCATGATAGATTTCAAATCGATCCTGACCAGGATGAGTCTGTGGTGTGAAATAATTTTTGTTGAGTGGATATACTTTAGTTGGGGTAGTCGTTCAACATTCTATCAGAACAACGAAACATGGAGTATGATTTCTCTGAAACCATGATAGATTTCAAATCGATCCTGACCAAGATGAGTCTGTGGTGTGAAATAATTTTTGTTGAGAGGATAGATTTTAGTTGGGGTAGTCGTTCAACATTCTATCAGAACAACGAAACATGGATTATGATTTCTCTGAAACCATGATAGATTTCAAATCGATCCTGACCAAGATGAGTCTGTGGTGTGAAATAATTTTTGCTTCGGTGGATAGATTTCAGTTAGGGGTAGTCGTTCAACATTCTATCATAACAACGAACCATGGAGTATGATTTCTCTGAAACCATGATAGATTTCAAATCGATCCTGACCAAGATGTATCTGTGGTGTGAAATAATTTTTGCTTCTTTGGATAGATTTCAGTTAGTTGCAGTCGTTCAACATTCTACCAGAACAACGAACCATGGAGTATGATTTCTCTGAAACCATGATAGATTTTAAATCGATACTGACCAAGATGAGTCTGTGGTGTGAAATAATTTTTGTTGAGTGGATAGATTTTGGTTGGGGTAGTCGTTCAACATTCTATCAGAACAACGAAACATGGAGTATGATTTCTCTGAAACCATGATAGATTTCAAATCGATCCTGACCAAGATGAGTCTGTGGTGTGAAATAATTTTTGTTGAGAGGATAGATTTTAGTTGGGGTAGTCGTTCAACATTCTATCAGAACAACGAAACATGGAGTATGATTTCTCTGAAACCATGATAGATTTCAAATCGATCCTGACCAAGATGAGTCTGTGGTGTGAAATAATTTTTGCTTCGGTGGATAGATTTCAGTTAGGTGTAGTCGTTCAACATTCTACCAGAACAACGAATCATGGAGTATGATTTCTCTGAAACCATGATAGATTTCAAATCGATCCTGACCAAGATGAGTCTGTGGTGTGAAATAATTTTTGTTGAGTGGATAGATTTTGGTTGGGGTAGTCGTTCAACATTCTATCAGAACAACGAAACATGGAGTATGATTTCTCTGAAACCATGATAGATTTCAAATCGATCCTGACCAAGATGAGTCTGTGGTGTGAAATAATTTTTGTTGAGAGGATAGATTTTAGTTGGGGTAGTCGTTCAACATTCTATCAGAACAACGAAACATGGAGTATGATTTCTCTGAAACCATGATAGATTTCAAATCGATCCTGACCAAGATGAGTCTGTGGTGTGAAATAGTTTTTGCTTCGGTGGATGGATTTCAGTTAGGGGTAGTCGTTCAATATTCTACCAGAACAACGAACCATGGAGTATGATTTCTCTGAAACCATGATAGATTTCAAATCGATCCTGACCAAGATGAGTCTGTGGTGTGAAATAATTTTTGTTGAGTGGATAGATTTTAGTTGGGGTAGTCGTTCAACATTCTATCATAACAACGAACCATGGAGTATGATTTCTCTGAAACCATGATAGATTTCAAATCGATCCTGACCAAGATGAGTCTGTGGTGTGAAATAATTTTTGTTGAGTGGATAGATTTCAGTTAGGGGTAGTCGTTCAACATTCTACCAGAACAACGAAACATGGAGTATGATTTCTCTGAAACCATGATAGATTTCAAATCGATCCTGACCAAGATGAGTCTGTGGTGTGAAATAATTTTTGCTTCGGTGGATAGATTTCAGTTAGGGGTAGTCGTTCAACATTCTACCAGAACAACGAACCATGGAGTATGATTTCTCTGAAACCATGATAGAGTTCAAATCGATCCTGACCAAGGTGAGTCTGTGGTGTGAAATAATTTTCATTGAGTTAATAGATTTTAGTTGGGGTAGTCGTTCAAC
Organism: Xylota sylvarum; assembly: GCA_905220385.1. Taxonomy (NCBI): domain Eukaryota; kingdom Metazoa; phylum Arthropoda; class Insecta; order Diptera; family Syrphidae; genus Xylota; species Xylota sylvarum. Next base: position 95,846 of record CAJMZQ010000110.1, read on the forward strand.
ATTCTACCAAAACAACTAACCATGGAGTATGATTTCTCTGAAACCATGATAGATTTCAAATCGATCCTGACCAAGATGAGTCTGTGGTGTGAAATAATTTTTGCTTCGATGGATAGATTTTAGTTGGCGGTAGTCGTTCAACATTCTATCATAACAACGAACCATTGAGTATGATTTCTCTGAAACCATGATAGATTTCAAATCGATCCTGACCAAGATGAGTCTGTGGTGTGAAATAATTTTTGTTGAGTGGATAGATTTCAGTTAGGGGTAGTCGTTCAACATTCTACCAGAACAACGAACCATGGAGTATGATTTCTCTGAAACCATGATAGATTTCAAATCGATCCTGACCAAGATGAGTCTGTGGTGTGAAATAATTTTTGTTGAGAGGATAGATTTTAGTTGGGGTAGTCGTTCAACATTCTATCAGAACAACGAACCATGGAGTATGATTTCTCTGAAACAATGATAGATTTCAAATCGATGCTGACCAAGATGAGTCTGTGGTGTGAAATAATTTTTGTTGAGAGGATAGATTTTAGTTGGGGTAGTCGTTCACCATTCTATCAGAACAACGAACCATGGAGTATGATTTCTCTGAAACAATGATTGATTTCAAATCGATGCTGACCAAGATGAGTCTGTGGTGTGAAATAATTTTTGCTTCGGTTGAAAGATTTTAGTTGGGGGTAGTCGTTCAACATTCTATCAGAACAACGAATCATGGAGTATGATTTCTCTGAAGCCATGACAGATTTCAAATCGTTTCTGACCAAGATGAGTCTGTGGTGTGAAATAATTTTTGGTGGGGGGGAAAATTTAATTGGGGTAGTCGTTCACCATTCTACCAGAACAGCGAACCATGGAGTATGATTTCTCTGAAACCATGATAGATTTCAAATCGATCCTGACCAAGATGAGTCTGTGGTGTGAAATAATTTTTGCTTCGGTGGATAGATTTTAGTTGATGTAGTCGTTCAACATTCTACCAGAACAACGAATCATGGAGTATGATTTCTCTGAAACCATGATAGATTTCAAATCGATCCTGACCAAGATGAGTCTGTGGTGTGAAATAATTTTTGCTTTTTTTAGGGGTAGTCGTTCAACATTCTACCAGAACAACGAACCATGGAGTATGATTTCTCTGAAACCATGATAGATTTCAAATCGATCCTGACCAAGATGAGTCTGTGGTGTGAAATAATTTTTGCTTTTTTTAGGGGTAGTCATTCAACATTCTACCAGAACAACGAACCATGGAGTATGATTTCTCTGAAACCATGATAGATTTCAAATCGATCCTGACCAAGATGAGTCTGTGGTGTGAAATAATTTTTGTTGAGTGGATAGATTTTAGTTGGGGTAGTCGTTCAACATTCTACCAGAACAACGAACCATGGGGTATGATTTCTCTGAAACCATGATAGATTTCAAATCGATCCTGACCAAGATGAGTCTGTGGTGTGAAATAATTTTTGTTGAGTGGATAGATTTTAGTTGGGGTAGTCGTTGAACATTCTACCAGAACAACGAAACATGGAGTATGATTTCTCTGAAACCATGATAGATTTCAAATCGATCCTGACCAAGATGAGTCTGTGGTGTGAAATAATTTTTGCTTCGGTGGATAGATTTTAGTTGGGGTAGTCGTTCAACATTCTACCAGAACAACGAACCATGGAGTATGATTTCTCTGAAACCATGATAAATTTCAAATCGATCCTGATCAAGATGAGTCTGTGATGTGAAATAATTTTTGTTGAGTGGATAGATTTTAGTTGGGGTAGTCGTTCAACATTCTACCAGAACAACGAACCATGGAGTATGATTTCTCTGAAACCATGATAGATTTCAAATCGATCCTGACCAAGATGAGTCTGTGGTGTGAAATAATTTTTGTTGAGTGGATAGATTTTAGTTGGGGTAGTCGTTCAACATTCTACCAGAACAACGAACCATGGAGTATGATTTCTCTGAAACCATGATAGATTTCAAATCGATCCTGACCAAGATGAGTCTGTGGTGTGAAATAATTTTTGCTTCGGTGGATAGATTTTAGTTGGGGGTAGTCGTTCAACATTCTATCATAACAACGAACCATGGAGTATGATTTCTCTGAAACCATGATAGATTTCAAATCGATCCTGACCAAGATGAGTCTGTGGTGTGAAATAATTTTTGCTTCGGTGGATAGATTTTAGTTGGGGTAGTCGTTCAACATTCTACCAGAACAACGAACCATGGAGTATGATTTCTCTGAAACCATGATAAATTTCAAATCGATCCTGATCAAGATGAGTCTGTGATGTGAAATAATTTTTGTTGAGTGGATAGATTTTAGTTGGGGTAGTCGTTCAACATTCTACCAGAACAACGAACCATGGAGTATGATTTCTCTGAAACCATGATAGATTTCAAATCGATCCTGACCAAGATGAGTCTGTGGTGTGAAATAATTTTTGCTTCGGTGGATAGATTTTAGTTGGGGGTAGTCGTTCAACATTCTATCATAACAACGAACCATGGAGTATGATTTCTCTGAAACCATGATAGATTTCAAATCGATCCGGACCAATATGAATCTGTGGTGTGAAATAATTTTTGTTGAGTGGATAGATTTTAGTTGTTGTAGTCGCACAACATTCTACTAGAACAACGAACCATGGAGTATGAGTTCTCTGAAACCATGATAGATTTCAAATCGATCCTGACCAAGATGAGTCTGTGGTGTGAAATAATTTTCGTTGAGTGGATAGATTTTAGTTGGGGTAGTCGTTCAACATTCTACCAGAACAACGAACCATGGAGTATGATTTCTCTGAAACCATGATAGATTTCAAATCGATCCTGACCAAGATGAGTCTGTGGTGTGAAATAATTTTTGTTGAGTGGATAGATTTTAGTTGGGGTAGTCGTTCAACATTCTATCATAACAACGAACCATGCAGTATGATTTCTCTGAAACCATGATAGATTTCAAATCGATCCTGACCAAGATGAGTCTGTGGTGTGAAATAATTTTTGTTGAGTGGATAGATTTCAGTTAGGGGTAGTCGTTCAACATTCTACCAGAACAACGAACCATGAAGTATGATTTCTCTGAAACCATGATAGATTTCAAATCGATCCTGACCAAGATGAGTCTGTGGTGTGAAATAATTTTTGTTGAGTGGATAGATTTTAGTTGGGGTAGTCGTTGAACATTCTACCAGAACAGCGAACCATGGAGTATGATTTCTCTGAAACCATGATAGATTTCAAATCGATCCTGACCAAGATGAGTCTGTGGTGTGAAATAATTTTTGCTTCGGTGGATAGATAGTTGGGGTAGTCGTTCAACATTCTACCAGAACAACGAACCATGCAGTATGATTTCTCTGAAACCATGATAGATTTCAAATCGATCCTGACCAAGATGAGTCTGTGGTGTGAAATAATTTTTGTTGAGTGGATAGATTTTAGTTGGGGTATTCGTTCAACATTCTACCAAAACAACGAACCATAGAGTATGATTTCTCTGAAACCATGATAGATTTCAAATCGATCCTGACCAAGATGAATCTGTGGTGTGAAATAATTTTTGCTTCGGTGGATAGATTTTAGTTGGGGGTAGTCGTTCAACATTCTATCATAACAACGAACCATGGAGTATGATTTCTCTGAAACCATGATAGATTTCAAATCGATCCTGACCAAGATGAGTCTGTGGTGTGAAATAATTTTTGTTGAGTGGATAGCTTTTAGTTGGGGTAGTCGCACAACATTCTACTAGAACAACGAACCATGGAGTATGAGTTCTCTGAAACCATGATAGATTTCAAATCGATCCTGACCAAGATGAGTCTGTGGTGTGAAATAATTTTTGTTGAGTGGATAGATTTTAGTTGGGGTAGTCGTTCAACATTCTACCAGAACTACGAACCATGGAGTATGATTTCTCTGAAACCATGATAGATTTCCAATCGATCCTGACCAAGATGAGTCTGTGGTGTGAAATAATTTTTGTTGAGTCGATAGATTTTAGTTGGGATAGTCGTTCAACATTCTACCAGAACAACGAGCCATGGAGTATGATTTCTCTGAAACCATGATAGATTTCAAATCGATCCTGATCAAGATGAGTCTGTGGTGTGAAATATTTTTTGTTGAGTCAATAGATTTTAGTTGGGATAGTCGTTCAACATTCTACCAGAACAACGAGCCATGGAGTATGATTTCTCTGAAACCATGATAGATTTCAAATCGATCCTGATCAAGATGAGTCTGTGGTGTGAAATATTTTTTGTTGAGTGGATAGATTTTAGTTGGGGTAGTCGTTCAACATTCTATCAGAACAACGAACCATGGAGTATGATTTCTCTGAAACCATGATAGATTTAAAATCGATCCTGACCAAGATGAGTCTGTGGTGTGAAATACTTTTTGTTGAGTGGATAGATTTTAGTTGGGGTAGTCGTTCAACATTCTACCAGAACTACGAACCATGGAGTATGATTTCTCTGAAACCATGATAGATTTCAAATCGATCCTGACCAAGATGAGTCTGTGGTGTGAAATAATTTTTGCTTCGGTGGATAGATTTTAGTTAGGGTTAGTCGTTCAACATTCTATCAGAACAACGAACCATGGAGTATGATTCCTCTGAAACCATGATAGATTTCAAATCGATCCTGAACAATATGAGTCTGTGGTGTGAAATAATTTTTGTTGAGTCGATAGATTTTAGTTGGGATAGTCGTTCAACATTCTACCAGAACAACGAGCCATGGAGTATGATTTCTCTGAAACCATGATAGATTTCAAATCGATCCTGACCAAAATGAGTCTGTGGTGTGAAATAATTTTTGCTTCGGTGGATAGATTTTAGTTGGGGTAGTCGTTCAACATTCTACCAGAACAACGAACCATGGAGTATGATTTCTCTGAAACCATGATAAATTTCAAATCGATCCTGATCAAGATGAGTCTGTGGTGTGAAATAATTTTTGTTGAGTGGATAGATTTTAGTTGGGGTAGTCGTTCAACATTCTACCAGAACAACGAACCATGAAATATGATTTCTCTGAAACCATGATAGATTTCAAATCGATCCTGACCAAGATGAGTCTGTGGTGTGAAATAATTTTTGTTGAGTGGATAGATTTTAGTTGGGGTAGTCGTTCAACATTCTACCAAAACAACGAACCATGGAGTATGATTTCTCTGAAACCATGATAGATTTCAAATCGATCCTGACCAAGATGAGTCTGTGGTGTGAAATAATTTTTGCTTCATTTGATAGATTTTAGTTGGGGGTAGTCGTTCAACATTCTATCATAACAACGAACCATGGAGTATGATTTTTCTGAAACCATGATAGATTTCAAATCGATCCGGACCAATATGAGTCTGTGGTGTGAAATAATTTTTGTTGAGTGGATAGATTTTAGTTGTTGTAGTCGCACAACATTCTACTAGAACAACGAACCATGGAGTATGAGTTCTCTGAGACCATGATAGATTTCAAATCGATCCTGACCAAGATGAGTCTGTGGTGTGAAATAATTTTCGTTGAGTGGATAGATTTTAGTTGGGGTAGTCGTTCAACATTCTACCAGAACAACGAACCATGGAGTATGATTTCTCTGAAACCATGATAGATTTCAAATCGATCCTGACCAAGATGAGTCTGTGGTGTGAAATAATTTTTGTTGAGTGGATAGATTTTAGTTGGGGTAGTCGTTCAACATTCTACCAGAACAACGAATCATGGAGTATGATTTCTCTGAAACCATGATAGATTTCAAATCGATCCTGACCAAGATGAGTCTGTGGTGTGAAATAATTTTTGTTGAGTGGATAGATTTTATTTGGGGTAGTCGTTCAACATTCTACCAGAACAACGAACCATGGAGTATGATTTCTCTGAAACCATGATAGATTTCAAATCGATCCTGACCAAGATGAGTCTGTGGTGTGAAATAATTTTTGTTGAGTGGATAGATTTTAGTTAGGGGTAGTCCTTCAACATTCTACCAGAACAGCGAACCATGGAGTATGATTTCTCTGAAACCATGATAGATTTCAAATCGATCCTGACCAAGATGAGTCTGTGGTGTGAAATAATTTTTGCTTCGGTGGATAGATTTTAGTTGGGGTAGTCGTTCAACATTCTACCAGAACAACGAACCATGCAGTATGATTTCTCTGAAACCATGATAGATTTCAAATCGATCCTGACCAAGATGAGTCTGTGGTGTGAAATAATTTTTGTTGAGTGGATAGATTTTAGTTGGGGTATTCGTTCAACATTCTACCAAAACAACGAACCATAGAGTATGATTTCTCTGAAACCATGATAGATTTCAAATCGATCCTGACCAAGATGAATCTGTGGTGTGAAATAATTTTTGCTTCGGTGGATAGATTTTAGTTGGGGGTAGTCGTTCAACATTCTATCATAACAACGAACCATGGAGTATGATTTCTCTGAAACCATGATAGATTTCAAATCGACCCTGACCAAGATGAGTCTGTGGTGTGAAATAATTTTTGTTGAGTGGATAGCTTTTAGTTGGGGTAGTCGCACAACATTCTACTAGAACAACTAAAAATGGAGTATGAGTTCTCTGAAACCATGATAGATTTCAAATCGATCCTGACCAAGATGAGTCTGTGGTGTGAAATAATTTTTGTTGAGTGGATAGATTTTAGTTGGGGTAGTCGTTCAACATTCAACCAGGACTACGAACCATGGAGTATGATTTCTCTGAAACCATGATAGATTTCAAATCGATCCTGACCAAGATGAGTCTGTGGTGTGAAATAATTTTTGCTTCGGTGGATAGATTTTAGTTAGGGTTAGTCGTTCAACATTCTATCAGAACAACGAACCATGGAGTATGATTCCTCTGAAACCATGATAGATTTCAAATCGATCCTGAACAATATGAGTCTGTGGTGTGAAATAATTTTTGTTGAGTCGATAGATTTTAGTTGGGATAGTCGTTCAACATTCTACCAGAACAACGAGCCATGGAGTATGATTTCTCTGAAACCATGATAGATTTCAAATCGATCCTGATCAAGATGAGTCTGTGGTGTGAAATATTTTTTGTTGAGTGGATAGATTTTAGTTGGGGTAGTCGTTCAACATTCTATCAGAACAACGAACCATGGAGTATGATTTCTCTGAAACCATGATAGATTTAAAATCGATCCTGACCAAGATGAGTCTGTGGTGTGAAATACTTTTTGTTGAGTGGATAGATTTTAGTTGGGGTATTCGTTCAACATTCTACCAGATCAACGAACCATGGAGTATGATTTCTCTGAAACCATGATAGATTTCAAATCGATCCTGACCTAGATGAGTCTGTGGTGTGAAATAATTTTTGTTGAGTGGATAGATTTTAGTTGGGGTAGTCATTCAACATTCTATCAGAACAACGAAACATGGAGTATGATTTCTCTGAAACCATGATAGATTTCAAATCGATCCTGACCAAGATGAGTCTGTGGTGTGAAATAATTTTTGTTGAGAGGATAGATTTTAGTTGGGGTAGTCGCTCAACATTCTATCACAACAACGAAACATGGAGTATGATTTCTCTGAAACCATGATAGATTTCAAATCGATCCTGACCAAGATGAGTCTGTGGTGTAAAATAATTTTTGCTTCGGTGGATAGATTTTAGTTGGGGTAGTCGTTCAACATTCTACCAGAACAACGAACCATGGAGTATGATTTCTCTGAAACCATGATAGATTTCAAATCGATCCTGACCAAAATGAGTCTGTGGTGTGAATTAGTTTTTGCTTCGGTGGATAGATTTTAGTTGGGGTAGTCGTTCAACATTCTACCAGAACAACGAACCTTGGAGTATGTTTTCTCTGAAACCATGATAGATTTCAAATCGATCCTGACCAAGATGAGTCTGTGGTGTGAAATAATTTTTGCTTCGGTGGATAGATTTTAGTTTGGGGTCGTCGTTCAACATTCTATCAGAACAACGAACCATGGAGTATGATTCCTCTGAAACCGTGATAGATTTCAAATCGATCCTGACCAAGATGAGTCTGTGGTGTGAAATAATTTTTGTTGAGAGGATAGATTTTAGTTGGGGTAGTCGCTCAACATTCTATCACAACAACGAAACATGGAGTATGATTTCTCTGAAACCATGATAGATTTCAAATCGATCCTGACCAAGATGAGTCTGTGGTGTGAAATAATTTTTGTTGAGAGGATAGATTTTAGTTGGGGTAGTCGCTCAACATTCTATCACAACAACGAAACATGGAGTATGATTTCTCTGAAACCATGATAGATTTCAAATCGATTGTGACCAAGATGAGTCTGTGGTGTAAAATAATTTTTGCTTCGGTGGATAGATTTTAGTTGGGGTAGTCGTTCAACATTCTACCAGAACAACGAACCATGGAGTATGATTTCTCTGAAACCATGATAGATTTCAAATCGATCCTGACCAAAATGAGTCTGTGGTGTGAATTAGTTTTTGCTTCGGTGGATAGATTTTAGTTGGGGTAGTCGTTCAACATTCTACCAGAACAACGAACCATGGAGTATGATTTCTCTGAAACCATGATAGATTTCAAATCGATCCTGACCAAAATGAGTCTGAGGTGTGAATTAGTTTTTGCTTCGGTGGATAGATTTTAGTTGGGGTAGTCGTTCAACATTCTACCAGATCAACGAACCATGGAGTATGATTTCTCTGAAACCATGATAGATTTCAAATCGATCCTGACCAAGATGAGTCTGTGGTGTGAAATAATTTTTGTTGAGAGGATAGATTTTAGTTGGGGTAGTCGCTCAACATTCTATCACAACAACGAAACATGGAGTATGATTTCTCTGAAACCATGATAGATTTCAAATCGATCCTGACCAAGATGAGTCTGTGGTGTAAAATAATTTTTGCTTCGGTGGATAGATTTTAGTTGGGGTAGTCGTTCAACATTCTACCAGAACAACGAACCATGGAGTATGATTTCTCTGAAACCATGATAGATTTCAAATCGATCCTGACCAAGATGAGTCTGTGGTGTGAAATAATTTTTGCTTCGGTGGATAGATTTTAGTTGGGGGTAGTCGTTCAACATTCTATCATAACAACGAACCATGGAGTATGATTTCTCTGAAACCATGATAGATTTCAAATCGATCCTGACCAAGATGAGTCTGTGGTGTGAAATATTTTTTGTTGAGTGGATAGATTTTAGTTGGGGTAGTCGTTCAACATTCTATCAGGACAACGAACCATATAGTATGATTCCTCTGAAACCATGATAGATTTCAAATCGATCCTGAACAATATGAGTCTGTGGTGTGAAATAATTTTTGTTGAGTCGATAGATTTTAGTTAGGGGTAGTCGTTCAACATTCTATCAGAACAACGAACCATGGAGTATGATTTCTCTGAAACCATGATAGATTTCAAATCGATCCTGACCAAGATGAGATCTGTGGTGTGAAATAATTTTTGCTTCGGTGGATAGATTTTAGTTTGGGGTAGTCGTTCAACATTCTATCAGAACAACGAACCATGGAGTATGATTCCTCTGAAACCATGATAGATTTCAAATCGATCCTGAACAATATGAGCCTGTGGTGTGAAATAATTTTTGTTGAGTCGATAGATTTTAGTTAGGGGTAGTCGTTCAACATTCTATCAGAACAACGAACCATGGAGTATGATTTCGCTGAAACCATGATAGATTTCAAATCGATCCTGACCAAGATGAGTCTGTGGTGTGAAATAATTTTTGTTGAGCGGATAGATTTTAGTTGGGGTAGTCGTTCAACATTCTATCAGAACAACGAACCATATAGTATGATTCCTCTGAAACCATGATAGATTTCAAATCGATCCTGAACAATATGAGTCTGTGGTGTGAAATAATTTTTGTTGAGTCGATAGATTTTAGTTAGGGGTAGTCGTTCAACATTCTATCAGAACAACGAACCATGGAGTATGATTTCTCTGAAACCATGATAGATTTCAAATCGATCCTGACCAAGATGAGTCTGTGGTGTGAAATAATTTTTGCTTCGGTGGATAGATTTCAGTTAGTGGTAGTCGTTCAACATTCTACCAGAACAACGAACCATGGAGTATGATTTCTCTGAAACCATGATAGATTTCAGATCGATTCTGACCAAGATGAGTCTGTGGTGTGAAATAATTTTTGTTGAGTGGATAGATTTTAGTTGGGGTATTCGTTCAACATTCTACCAAAACAACGAACCATGGAGTATGATTTCTCTGAAACCATGATAGATTTCAAATCGATCCTGACCAAGATGAGTCTGTGGTGTGAAATAATTTTTGCTTCTCTGAAACCATGATAGATTTCAAATCGATCCTGACCAAGATGAGTCTGTGGTGTGAAATAATTTTTGCTTCGGTGGATAGATTTTAGTTGGGGTAGTCGTTCAACATTCTACCAAAACAACGAACCATAGAGTATGATTTCTCTGAAACCATGATAGATCTCAAATCGATCCTGACCAAGATGAATCTGTGGTGTGAAATAATTTTTGCTTCGGTGGATAGATTTTAGTTGGGGGTAGTCGTTCAACATTCTATCATAACAACGAACCATGGAGTATGATTTCTCTGAAACCATGATAGATTTCAAATCGATCCTGACCAATATGAGTCTGTGGTGTGAAATAATTTTTGTTGAGTGGATAGATTTTAGTTGGGGTAGTCGCACAACATTCTACTAGAACAACGAACCATGGAGTATGAGTTCTCTGAAACCATGATAGATTTCAAATGGATCCTGACCAAGATGAGTCTGTGGTGTGAAATAATTTTTGTTGAGTGGATAGATTTTAGTTGGGGTAGTCGTTCAACATTCTACCAAAACAACGAACCATGGAGTATGATTTCTCTGAAACCATGATAGATTTCAAATCGATCCTGACCAAGATGAGTCTGTGGTGTGAAATAATTTTTGCTTCGGTGGATAGATTTTAGTTGGGGGTAGTCGTTCAACATTCTATCATAACAACGAACCATGGAGTATGATTTCTCTGAAACCATGATAGATTTCAAATCGATCCGGAAAAATATGAGTCTGTGGTGTGAAATAATTTTTGTTGAGTGGATAGATTTTAGTTGTTGTAGTCGCACAACATTCTACTAGAACAACGAATAATGGAGTATGATTTCTCTGAAACCATGATAGATTTCAAATCGATCCTGACCAAGATGAGTCTGTGGTGTGAAATAATTTTTGTTGAGTGGATAGATTTTAGTTGGGGTAGTCGCACAACATTCTACTAGAACAACGAACCATGGAGTATGAGTTCTCTGAAACCATGATAGATTTCAAATCGATCCTGACCAATATGAGTCTGTGGTGTGAAATAATTTTTGTTGAGTGGATAGATTTTAGTTGGGGTAGTCGCACAACATTCTACTAGAACAACGAACCATGGAGTATGAGTTCTCTGAAACCATGATAGATTTCAAATGGATCCTGACCAAGATGAGTCTGTGGTGTGAAATAATTTTTGTTGAGTGGATAGATTTTAGTTGGGGTAGTCGTTCAACATTCTACCAAAACAACGAACCATGGAGTATGATTTCTCTGAAACCATGATAGATTTCAAATCGATCCTGACCAAGATGAGTCTGTGGTGTGAAATAATTTTTGCTTCGGTGGATAGATTTTAGTTGGGGGTAGTCGTTCAACATTCTATCATAACAACGAACCATGGAGTATGATTTCTCTGAAACCATGATAGATTTCAAATCGATCCGGACCAATATGAGTCTGTGGTGTGAAATAATTTTTGTTGAGTGGATAGATTTTAGTTGGGGTAGTCGTTCAACATTCTACCAGAACAACGAACCATGGAGTATGATTTCTCTGAAACCATGATAGATTTCAAATCGATCCTGACCAAGATGAGTCTGTGGTGTGAAATAATTTTTGTTGAGTGGATAGATTTTAGTTGGGGTAGTCGTTCAACATTCTACCAAAACAACGAACCATGGAGTATGATTTCTCTGAAACCATGATAGATTTCAAATCGATCCTGACCAAGATGAGTCTGTGGTGTGAAATAATTTTTGCTTCGGTGGATAGATTTTAGTTGGGGGTAGTCGTTCAACATTCTATCATAACAACGAACCATGGAGTATGATTTCTCTGAAACCATGATAGATTTCAAATCGATCCGGACCAATATGAGTCTGTGGTGTGAAATAATTTTTGTTGAGTGGATAGATTTTAGTTGTTGTAGTCGCACAACATTCTACTAGAACAACGAACCATGGAGTATGAGTTCTCTGAAACCATGATAGATTTCAAATCGATCCTGACCAAGATGAGTCTGTGGTGTGAAATAATTTTCGTTGAGTGGATAGATTTTAGTTGGGGTAGTCGTTCAACATTCTACCAGAACAACGAACCATGGAGTATGATTTCTCTGAAACCATGATAGATTTCAAATCGATCCTGACCAAGATGAGTCTGTGGTGTGAAATAATTTTTGTTGAGAGGATAGATTTTATTTGGGGTAGTCGTTCAACATTCTACCAGAACAACGAACCATGGAGTATGATTTCTCTGAAACCATGATAGATTTCAAATCGATCCTGACCAAGATGAGTCTGTGGTGTGAAATAATTTTTGTTGAGTGGATAGATTTTAGTTCGGGTAGTCGTTGAACATTCTACCAGAACAGCGAACCATGGAGTATGATTTCTCTGAAACCATGATAGATTTCAAATCGATCCTGACCAAGATGAGTCTGTGGTGTGAAATAATTTTTGCTTCGGTGGATAGATTTTAGTTGGGGTAGTCGTTCAACATTCTACCAGAACAACGAACCATGGAGTATGATTTCTCTGAAACCATGATAGATTTCAAATCGATCCTGACCAAGATGAGTCTGTGGTGTGAAATAATTTTTGTTGAGTGGATAGATTTTAGTTGGGGTATTCGTTCAACATTCTACCAAAACAACGAACCATAGCGTATGATTTCTCTGAAACCATGATAGATTTCAAATCGATCCTGACCAAGATGAGTCTGTGGTGTGAAATAATTTTTGCTTCGGTAAATAGATTTTAGTTGGGGGTAGTCGTTCAACATTCTATCATAACAACGAACCATGGAGTATGATTTCTCTGAAACCATGATAGATTTCAAATCGATCCTGACCAAGATGAGTCTGTGGTGTGAAATAATTTTCGTTGAGTGGATAGCTTTTAGTTGGGGTAGTCGCACAACATTCTACTAGAACAACGAACCATGGAGTATGAGTTCTCTGAAACCATGATAGATTTCAAATCGATCCTGACCAAGATGAGTCTGTGGTGTGAAATAATTTTTGTTGAGTGGATAGATTTTAGTTGGGGTAGTCGTTCAACATTCTACCAGAACTACGAACCATGGAGTATGATTTCTCTGAAACCATGATAGATTTCAAATCGATCCTGACCAAGATGAGTCTGTGGTGTGAAATAATTTTTGCTTCGGTTAATAGATTTTAGTTAGGGTTAGTCGTTCAACATTCTATCAGAACAACGAACCATGGAGTATGATTCCTCTGAAACCATGATAGATTTCAAATCGATCCTGAACAATATGAGTCTGTGGTGTGAAATAATTTTTGTTGAGTCGATAGATTTTAGTTGGGATAGTCGTTCAACATTCTACCAGAACAACGAGCCATGGAGTATGATTTCTCTGAAACCATGATAGATTTCAAATCGATCCTGACCAAAATGAGTCTGTGGTGTGAAATATTTTTTGTTGAGTGGAAAGATTTTAGTTGGGGTAGTCGTTCAACATTCTATCAGAACAACGAACCATGGAGTATGATTTCTCTGAAACCATGATAGATTTAAAATCGATCCTGACCAAGATGAGTCTGTGGTGTGAAATACTTTTCGTTGAATGGATAGATTTTAGTTGGGGTATTCGTTCAACATTCTACCAGATCAACGAACCATGGAGTATGATTTCTCTGAAACCATGATAGATTTCAAATCGATCCTGACCAAAATGAGTCTGTGGTGTGAATTAGTTTTTGCTTCGGTGGATAGATTTTAGTTGGGGTAGTCGTTCAACATTCTACCAGAACAACGAACCATGGAGTATGATTTCTCTGAAACCATGATAGATTTCAAATCGATCCTGACCAAAATGAGTGTGTGGTGTGAATTAGTTTTTGCTTCGGTGGATAGATTTTAGTTGGGGTAGTCGTTCAACATTCTACCAGAACAACGAACCTTGGAGTATGTTTTCTCTGAAACCATGATAGATTTCAAATCGATTTTGACCAAGATGAGTCTGTGGTGTGAAATAATTTTTGCTTCGGTGGATAGATTTTAGTTTGGGGTAGTCGTTCAACATTCTATCAGAACAACGAACCATGGAGTATGATTCCTCTGAAACCATGATAGATTTCAAATCGATCCTGAACAATATGAGTCTGTGGTGTGAAATAATTTTTGTTGAGTCGATAGATTTTAGTTGGGATAGTCGTTCAACATTCTACCAGAACAACGAGCCATGGAGTATGATTTCTCTGAAACCATGATAGATTTCAAATCGATCCTGATCAAGATGAGTCTGTGGTGTGAAATATTTTTTGTTGAGTGGAAAGATTTTAGTTGGGGTAGTCGTTCAACATTCTATCAGAACAACGAACCATGGAGTATGATTTCTCTGAAACCATGATAGATTTCAAATCGATCCTGACCAAGATGAGTCTGTGGTGTGAAATAATTTTTGTTGAGAGGATAGATTTTAGTTGGGGTAGTCGCTCAACATTCTATCACAACAACGAAACATGGAGTATGATTTCTCTGAAACCATGATAGATTTCAAATCGATCCTGACCAAGATGAGTCTGTGGTGTAAAATAATTTTTGCTTCGGTGGATAGATTTTAGTTGGGGTAGTCGTTCAACATTCTACCAGAACAACGAACCATGGAGAATGATTTCTCTGAAACCATGATAGATTTCAAATCGATCCTGACCAAAATGAGTCTGTGGTGTGAATTAGTTTTTGCTTCGGTGGATAGATTTTAGTTGGGGTAGTCGTTCAACATTCTACCAGAACAACGAACCTTGGAGTATGTTTTCTCTGAAACCATGATAGATTTCAAATCGATTTTGACCAAGATGAGTCTGTGGTGTGAAATAATTTTTGCTTCGGTGGATAGATTTTAGTTTGGGGTAGTCGTTCAACATTCTATCAGAACAACGAACCATGGAGTATGATTCCTCTGAAACCATGATAGATTTCAAATCGATCCTGACCAAGATGAGTCTGTGGTGTGAAATAATTTTTGTTGAGAGGATAGATTTTAGTTGGGGTAGTCGCTCAACATTCTATCACAACAACGAAACATGGAGTATGATTTCTCTGAAACCATGATAGATTTCAAATCGATCCTGACCAAGATGAGTCTGTGGTGTGAAATAATTTTTGTTGAGAGGATAGATTTTAGTTGTAGTAGTCGCTCAACATTCTATCACAACAACGAAACATGGAGTATGATTTCTCTGAAACCATGATAGATTTCAAATCGATCCTGACCAAGATGAGTCTGTGGTGTAAAATAATTTTTGCTTCGGTGGATAGATTTTAGTTGGGGTAGTCGTTCAACATTCTACCAGAACAACGAACCATGGAGTATGATTTCTCTGAAACCATGATAGATTTCAAATCGATCCTGACCAAAATGAGTCTGTGGTGTGAATTAGTTTTTGCTTCGGTGGATAGATTTTAGTTGGGGTAGTCGTTCAACATTCTACCAGAACAACGAACCATGGAGTATGATTTCGCTGAAACCATGATAGATTTCAAATCGATCCTGACCAAAATGAGTCTGTGGTGTGAATTAGTTTTTGCTTCGGTGGATAGATTTTAGTTGGGGTAGTCGTTCAACATTCTACCAGATCAACGAACCATGGAGTATGATTTCTCTGAAACCATGATAGATTTCAAATCGATCCTGACCAAGATGAGTCTGTGGTGTGAAATAATTTTTGTTGAGTGGATAGATTTTAGTTGGGGTAGTCGTTCAACATTCTATCAGAACAACGAAACATGGAGTATGATTTCTCTGAAACCATGATAGATTTCAAATCGATCCTGACCAAGATGAGTCTGTATTGTGAAATAATTTTCGTTGAGAGGATTGATTTTAGTTGGGGTAGTCGCTCAACATTCTATCACAACAACGAAACATGGAGTATGATTTCTCTGAAACCATGATAGATTTCAAATCGATCCTGACCAAGATGAGTCTGTGGTGTAAAATAATTTTTGCTTCGGTGGATAGATTTTAGTTGGGGTAGTCGTTCAACATTCTACCAGAACAACGAACCATGGAGTATGATTTCTCTGAAACCATGATAGATTTCAAATCGATCCTGACCAAGATGAGTCTGTGGTGTGAAATAATTTTTGCTTCGGTGGATAGATATTAGTTGGGGGTAGTCGTTCAACATTCTATCATAACAACGAACCATGGAGTATGATTTCTCTGAAACCATGATAGATTTCAAATCGATCCTGACCAAGATGAGTCTGTGGTGTGAAATAATTTTTGTAGAGTGGATAGATTTTAGTTGGAGTAGTCGTTCAACATTCTATCAGAACAACGAACCATATAGTATGATTCCTCTGAAACCATGATAGATTTCAAATCGATCCTGAACAATATGAGTCTGTGGTGTGAAATAATTTTTGTTGAGTCGATAGATTTTAGTTAGGGGTAGTCGTTCAACATTCCATCAGAACAACGAACCATGGAGTATGATTTCTCTGAAACCATGATAGATTTCAAATCGATCCTGACCAAGATGAGTCTGTGGTGTGAAATAATTTTTGCTTCGGTGGATAGATTTTAGTTTGGGGTAGTCGTTCAACATTCTATCAGAACAACGAACCATGGAGTATGATTCCTCTGAAACCATGATAGATTTCAAATCGATCCTGAACAATATGAGCCTGTGGTGTGAAATAATTTTTGTTGAGTCGATAGATTTTAGTTAGGGGTAGTCGTTCAACATTCTACCAGAACAACGAACCATGGAGTATGATTTCTCTGAAACCATGATAGATTTCAAATCGATCCTGACCAAGATGAGTCTGTGGTGTGAAATAATTTTTGCTTCGGTGGATAGATTTTAGTTGGGGTAGTCGTTCAACATTCTACCAGAACAACGAACCATGGAGTATGATTTCTCTGAAACCATGATAGATTTCAAATCGATCCTGACCAAGATGAGTCTGTGGTGTGAAATAATTTTTGCTTCGGTGGATAGATTTTAGTTGGGGTAGTCGTTCAACATTCTACCAGAACAACGAACCATGGAGTATGATTTCTCTGAAACCATGATAGATTTCAAATCGATCCTGACCAAGATGAGTCTGTGGTGTGAAATAATTTTTGTTGAGTGGATAGATTTTAGTTGGGGTATTCGTTCAACATTCTACCAAAACAACGAACCATAGCGTATGATTTCTCTGAAACCATGATAGATTTCAAATCGATCCTGACCAAGATGAGTCTGTGGTGTGAAATAATTTTTGCTTCGGTGGATAGATTTTAGTTGGGGGTAGTCGTTCAACATTCTATCATAACAACGAACCATGGAGTATGATTTCTCTGAAACCATGATAGATTTCAAATCGATCCTGACCAAGATGAGTCTGTGGTGTGAAATAATTTTCGTTGAGTGGATAGCTTTTAGTTGGGGTAGTCGCACAACATTCTACTAGAACAACGAACCATGGAGTATGAGTTCTCTGAAACCATGATAGATTTCAAATCGATCCTGACCAAGATGAGTCTGTGGTGTGAAATAATTTTTGTTGAGTGGATAGATTTTAGTTGGGGTAGTCGTTCAACATTCTACCAGAACTACGAACCATGGAGTATGATTTCTCTGAAACCATGATAGATTTCAAATCGATCCTGACCAAGATGAGTCTGTGGTGTGAAATAATTTTTGCTTCGGTGGATAGATTTTAGTTAGGGTTAGTCGTTCAACATTCTATCAGAACAACGAACCATGGAGTATGATTCCTCTGAAACCATGATAGATTTCAAATCGATCCTGAACAATATGAGTCTGTGGTGTGAAATAATTTTTGTTGAGTCGATAGATTTTAGTTGGGATAGTCGTTCAACATTCTACCAGAACAACGAGCCATGGAGTATGATTTCTCTGAAACCATGATAGATTTCAAATCGATCCTGATCAAGATGAGTCTGTGGTGTGAAATATTTTTTGTTGAGTGGAAAGATTTTAGTTGGGGTAGTCGTTCAACATTCTATCAGAACAACGAACCATGGAGTATGATTTCTCTGAAACCATGATAGATTTAAAATCGATCCTGACCAAGATGAGTCTGTGGTGTGAAATACTTTTCGTTGAATGGATAGATTTTAGTTGGGGTATTCGTTCAACATTCTACCAGATCAACGAACCATGGAGTATGATTTCTCTGAAACCATGATAGATTTCAAATCGATCCTGACCAAAATGAGTCTGTGGTGTGAATTAGTTTTTGCTTCGGTGGATAGATTTTAGTTGGGGTAGTCGTTCAACATTCTACCAGAACAACGAACCATGGAGTATGATTTCTCTGAAACCATGATAGATTTCAAATCGATCCTGACCAAAATGAGTGTGTGGTGTGAATTAGTTTTTGCTTCGGTGGATAGATTTTAGTTGGGGTAGTCGTTCAACATTCTACCAGAACAACGAACCTTGGAGTATGTTTTCTCTGAAACCATGATAGATTTCAAATCGATTTTGACCAAGATGAGTCTGTGGTGTGAAATAATTTTTGCTTCGGTGGATAGATTTTAGTTTGGGGTAGTCGTTCAACATTCTATCAGAACAACGAACCATGGAGTATGATTCCTCTGAAACCATGATAGATTTCAAATCGATCCTGAACAATATGAGTCTGTGGTGTGAAATAATTTTTGTTGAGTCGATAGATTTTAGTTGGGATAGTCGTTCAACATTCTACCAGAACAACGAGCCATGGAGTATGATTTCTCTGAAACCATGATAGATTTCAAATCGATCCTGATCAAGATGAGTCTGTGGTGTGAAATATTTTTTGTTGAGTGGAAAGATTTTAGTTGGGGTAGTCGTTCAACATTCTATCAGAACAACGAACCATGGAGTATGATTTCTCTGAAACCATGATAGATTTCAAATCGATCCTGACCAAGATGAGTCTGTGGTGTGAAATAATTTTTGTTGAGAGGATAGATTTTAGTTGGGGTAGTCGCTCAACATTCTATCACAACAACGAAACATGGAGTATGATTTCTCTGAAACCATGATAGATTTCAAATCGATCCTGACCAAGATGAGTCTGTGGTGTAAAATAATTTTTGCTTCGGTGGATAGATTTTAGTTGGGGTAGTCGTTCAACATTCTACCAGAACAACGAACCATGGAGTATGATTTCTCTGAAACCATGATAGATTTCAAATCGATCCTGACCAAAATGAGTCTGTGGTGTGAATTAGTTTTTGCTTCGGTGGATAGATTTTAGTTGGGGTAGTCGTTCAACATTCTACCAGAACAACGAACCTTGGAGTATGTTTTCTCTGAAACCATGATAGATTTCAAATCGATTTTGACCAAGATGAGTCTGTGGTGTGAAATAATTTTTGCTTCGGTGGATAGATTTTAGTTTGGGGTAGTCGTTCAACATTCTATCAGAACAACGAACCATGGAGTATGATTCCTCTGAAACCATGATAGATTTCAAATCGATCCTGACCAAGATGAGTCTGTGGTGTGAAATAATTTTTGTTGAGAGGATAGATTTTAGTTGGGGTAGTCGCTCAACATTCTATCACAACAACGAAACATGGAGTATGATTTCTCTGAAACCATGATAGATTTCAAATCGATCCTGACCAAGATGAGTCTGTGGTGTGAAATAATTTTTGTTGAGAGGATAGATTTTAGTTGTAGTAGTCGCTCAACATTCTATCACAACAACGAAACATGGAGTATGATTTCTCTGAAACCATGATAGATTTCAAATCGATCCTGACCAAGATGAGTCTGTGGTGTAAAATAATTTTTGCTTCGGTGGATAGATTTTAGTTGGGGTAGTCGTTCAACATTCTACCAGAACAACGAACCATGGAGTATGATTTCTCTGAAACCATGATAGATTTCAAATCGATCCTGACCAAAATGAGTCTGTGGTGTGAATTAGTTTTTGCTTCGGTGGATAGATTTTAGTTGGGGTAGTCGTTCAACATTCTACCAGAACAACGAACCATGGAGTATGATTTCGCTGAAACCATGATAGATTTCAAATCGATCCTGACCAAAATGAGTCTGTGGTGTGAATTAGTTTTTGCTTCGGTGGATAGATTTTAGTTGGGGTAGTCGTTCAACATTCTACCAGATCAACGAACCATGGAGTATGATTTCTCTGAAACCATGATAGATTTCAAATCGATCCTGACCAAGATGAGTCTGTGGTGTGAAATAATTTTTGTTGAGTGGATAGATTTTAGTTGGGGTAGTCGTTCAACATTCTATCAGAACAACGAAACACGGAGTATGATTTCTCTGAAACCATGATAGATTTCAAATCGATCCTGACCAAGATGAGTCTGTATTGTGAAATAATTTTCGTTGAGAGGATAGATTTTAGTTGGGGTAGTCGCTCAACATTCTATCACAACAACGAAACATGGAGTATGATTTCTCTGAAACCATGATAGATTTCAAATCGATCCTGACCAAGATGAGTCTGTGGTGTAAAATAATTTTTGCTTCGGTGGATAGATTTTAGTTGGGGTAGTCGTTCAACATTCTACCAGAACAACGAACCATGGAGTATGATTTCTCTGAAACCATGATAGATTTCAAATCGATCCTGACCAAGATGAGTCTGTGGTGTGAAATAATTTTTGCTTCGGTGGATAGATTTTAGTTGGGGGTAGTCGTTCAACATTCTATCATAACAACGAACCATGGAGTATGATTTCTCTGAAACCATGATAGATTTCAAATCGATCCTGACCAAGATGAGTCTGTGGTGTGAAATAATTTTTGTAGAGTGGATAGATTTTAGTTGGAGTAGTCGATCAACATTCTATCAGAACAACGAACCATATAGTATGATTCCTCTGAGACCATGATAGATTTCAAATCGATCCTGAACAATATGAGTCTGTGGTGTGAAATAATTTTTGTTGAGTCGATAGATTTTAGTTAGGGGTAGTCGTTCAACATTCCATCAGAACAACGAACCATGGAGTATGATTTCTCTGAAACCATGATAGATTTCAAATCGATCCTGACCAAGATGAGTCTGTGGTGTGAAATAATTTTTGCTTCGGTGGATAGATTTTAGTTTGGGGTAGTCGTTCAACATTCTATCAGAACAACGAACCATGGAGTATGATTCCTCTGAAACCATGATAGATTTCAAATCGATCCTGAACAATATGAGCCTGTGGTGTGAAATAATTTTTGTTGAGTCGATAGATTTTAGTTAGGGGTAGTCGTTCAACATTCTATCAGAACAACGAACCATGGAGTATGATTTCTCTGAAACCATGATAGATTTCAAATCGATCCTGACCAAGATGAGTCTGTGGTGTGAAATAATTTTTGTTGAGTGGATAGATTTTAGTTGGGGTAGTCGTTCAACATTCTATCAGAACAACGAACCATATAGTATGATTCCTCTGAAACCATGATAGATTTCAAATCGATCCTGAACAATATGAGTCTGTGGTGTGAAATAATTTTTGTTGAGTCGATAGATTTTAGTTAGGGGTAGTCGTTCAACATTCTATCAGAACAACGAACCATGGAGTATGATTTCTTTGAAACCATGATAGATTTCAAATCGATCCTGACCAAGATGAGTCTGTGGTGTGAAATAATTTTTGCTTCGGTGGATAGATTTCAATTAGTGGTAGTCGTTCGACATTCTACCAGAACAACGAACCATGGAGTATGATTTCTCTGAAACCATGATAGATTTCAGATCGATTCTGACCAAGATGAGTCTGTGGTGTGAAATAATTTTTGTTGAGTGGATAGATTTTAGTTGGGGTAGTCGTTCAACATTCTACCAAAACAACGAACCATGGAGTATGATTTCTCTGAAACCATGATAGATTTCAAATCGATCCTGACCAAGATGAGTCTGTGGTGTGAAATAATTTTTACTTCTCTGAAACCATGATAGATTTCCAATCGATCCTGACCAAGATGAGTCTGTGGTGTGAAATAATTTTTGCTTCGGTGGATAGATTTTAGTTGGGGTAGTCGTTCAACATTCTACCAAAACAACGAACCATAGAGTATGATTTCTCTGAAACCATGATAGATTTCAAATCGATCCTGACCAAGATGAATCTGTGGTGTGAAATAATTTTTGCTTCGGTGGATAGATTTTAGTTGGGGGTAGTCGTTCAACATTCTATCATAACAACGAACCATGGAGTATGATTTCTCTGAAACCATGATAGATTTCAAATCGATTCTGACCAATATGAGTCTGTGGTGTGAAATAATTTTTGTTGAATGGATAGATTTTAGTTGGGGTAGTCGCACAACATTCTACTAGAACAACGAACCATGGAGTATGAGTTCTCTGAAACCATGATAGATTTCAAATGGATCCTGACCAAGATGAGTCTGTGGTGTGAAATAATTTTTGTTGAGTGGATAGATTTTAGTTGGGGTAGTCGTTCAACATTCTACCAGAACAACGAACCATGGAGTATGATTTCTCTGAAACCATGATAGATGTCAAATCGATCCTGACCAAGATGAGTCTGTGGTGTGAAATAATGTTTGCTTCGGTGGATCAACATTCTACCAAAACAACGAACCATGGAGTATGATTTCTCTGAAACCATGATAGATTTCAAATCGATCCTGACCAAGATGAGTCTGTGGTGTGAAATAATTTTTGCTTCGGTGGATAGATTTTAGTTGGGGTAGTCGTTCAACATTCTACCAAAACAACGAACCATAGAGTATGATTTCTCTGAAACCATGATAGATTTCAAATCGATCCTGACCAAGATGAATCTGTAGTGTGAAATAATTTTTGCTTCGGTGGATAGATTTTAGTTGGGGGTAGTCGTTCAACATTCTATCATAACAACGAACCATGGAGTATGATTTCTCTGAAACCATGATAGATTTCAAATCGATCCTGACCAAGATGAGTCTATGGTGCGAAATAATTTTTGCTTCGGTGGATAGATTTTAGTTTGGGGTAGTCGTTCAACATTCTATCAGAACAACGAACCATGGAGTATGATTCCTCTGAAACCATGATAGATTTCAAATCGATCCTGAACAATATGAGTCTGTGGTGTGAAATAATTTTTGTTGAGTCGATAGATTTTAGTTAGGGGTAGTCGTTCAACATTCTATCAGAACAACGAACCATGGAGTATGATTTCTCTGAAACCATGATAGATTTCAAATCGATCCTGACCAAGATGAGTCTGTGGTGTGAAATAATTTTTGCTTCGGTGGATAGATTTCAGTTAGGGGTAGTCGTTCAACATTCTACCAGAACAACGAACCATGGAGTGTGATTTCTCTGAAACCATGATAGATTTCAGATCGATTCTGACCAAGATGAGTCTGTGGTGTGAAATAATTTTTGTTGAGTGGATAGATTTTAGTTGGGGTAGTCGTTCAACATTCTACCAAAACAACGAACCATGGAGTATGATTTCTCTGAAACCATGATAGATTTCAAATCGATCCTGACCAAGATGAGTCTGTGGTGTGAAATAATTTTTGCTTCGGTGGATAGATTTTAGTTGGGGTAGTCGTTCAACATTCTACCAGAACAACGAACCATGGAGTATGATTTCTCTGAAACCATGATAGATTTCAGATCGATTCTGACCAAGATGAGTCTGTGGTGTGAAATAATTTTTGTTGAGTGGATAGATTTTAGTAGGGGTAGTCGTTCAACATTCTACCAAAACAACGAACCATGGAGTATGATTTCTCTGAAACCATGACAAATTTCAAATCGATCCTGATCAAGATGAGTCTGTGGTGTGAAATAATTTTTGTTGAGTGGATAGATTTTAGTTGGGGTAGTCGTTCAACATTCTACCAGAACAACGAACCATGGAGTATGATTTCTCTGAAACCATGATAGATTTCAAATCGATCCTGACCAAGATGAGTCTGTGGTGTGAAATAATTTTTGCTTCGGTGGATAGATTTTAGTTGGGGTAGTCGTTCAACATTCTACCAAAACAACGAACCATAGAGTATGATTTCTCTGAAACCATGATAGATTTCAAATCGATCCTGACCAAGATGAATCTGTGGTGTGAAATAATTTTTGCTTCGGTGGATAGATTTTAGTTGGGGGTAGTCGTTCAACATTCTATCATAACAACGAACCATGGAGTATGATTTCTCTGAAACCATGATAGATTTCAAATCGATCCTGACCAATATGAGTCTGTGGTGTGAAATAATTTTTGTTGAGTGGATAGAATTTAGTTGGGGTAGTCGCACAACATTCTACTAGAACAACGAACCATGGAGTATGAGTTCTCTGAAACCATGATAGATTTCAAATGGATCCTGACCAAGATGAGTCTGTGGTGTGAAATAATTTTTGTTGAGTGGATTGATTTTAGTTTCGGTAGTCGTTCAACATTCTACCAGAACAACGAACCATGGAGTATGATTTCTCTGAAACCATGATAGATTTCAAATCGATCCTGACCAAGATGAGTCTGTGGTGTGAAATAATTTTTGCTTCGGTGGATAGATTTTAGTTAGGGGTAGTCGTTCAACATTCTATCAGAACAACGAAACATGGAGTATGATTCCTCTGAAACCATGATAGATTTCAAATCGATCCTGAACAATATGAGTCTGTGGTGTGAAATAATTTTTGTTGAGTCGATAGATTTTAGCTGGGATAGTCGTTCAACATTCTACCAGAACAGCGAACCATGGAGTATGATTTCTCTGAAACCATGATAGATTTCAAATCGATCCTGACCAAGATGAGTCTGTGGTGTGAAATAATTTTTGCTTCGGTGGATAGATTTTAGTTGGGGTAGTCGTTCAAGATTCTATCACAACAACGAAACATGGAGTATGATTTCTCTGAAACCATGATAGATTTCAAATCGATCCTGACCAAGATGAGTCTGTGGTGTGAAATAATTTTTGCTTCGGTGGATAGATTTCAGTTAGGGGTAGTCCTTCAACATTCTACCAGAACAACGAACCATGGAGTATGATTTCTCTGAAACCATGATAGATTTAAAATCGATCCTGACCAAGATGAGTCTGTGGTGTGAAATACTTTTCGTTGAGTGGATAGATTTTAGTTGGGGTATTCGTTCAACATTCTACCAGATCAACGAACCACGGAGTAGGATTTCTCTGAAACCATGATAGATTTCAAATCGATCCTGACCAAGATGAGTCTGCGGTGTGAAATAGTTTTTGTTGAGTGGATAGATTTTAGTTGGGGTAGTCGTTCAACATTCTACAAGAACAACGAACCATGGAGTATGATTTCTCTGAAACCATGATAGATTTCAAATCGATCCTGACCAAGATGAGTCTGTGGTGTGAAATAATTTTTGCTTCGGTGGATAGATTTCAGTTAGGGGTAGTCCTTCAACATTCTACCAGAACAACGAACCATGGAGTATGATTTCTCTGAAACCATGATAGATTTCAGATCGATCCTGACCAAGATGAGTCTGTGGTGTGAAATAATTTTTGTTGAGTGGATAGATTTTAGTTGGGGTAGTCGTTCAACATTCTATCACAACAACGAAACATGGAGTATGATTTCTCTGAAACCATGATAGATTTCAAATCGATCCTGACCAAGATGAGTCTGTGGTGTGAAATAATTTTTGCTTCGGTGGATAGATTTCAGTTAGGGGTAGTCCTTCAACATTCTACCAGAACAACGAACCATGGAGTATGATTTCTCTGAAACCATGATAGATTTCAGATCGATCCTGACCAAGATGAGTCTGTGGTGTGAAATAATTTTTGTTGAGTGGATAGATTTTAGTTGGGGTAGTCGTTCAACATTCTACCAAAACAACGAACCATGGAGTATGATTTCTCTGAAACCATGATAGATTTCAAATCGATCTTGACCAAGATGAGTCTGTGGTGTGAAATAATTTTTGCTTCGGTGGATAGATTTTAGTTGGGGGTAGTCGTTCAACATTCTATCAGAACAACGAACCATGGAGTATGATTTCTCTGAAACCATGATAGATTTCAAATCGATCCTGACCAAGATGAGTCTGTGGTGTGAAATAATTTTGGGTTCATTGGATAGATTTTAGTTGGGGTAGTCGTTCAACATTCTACCAGAACAACGAATCATGGGGTATGATTTCTCTGAAACCATGATAGATTTCAAATCGATCCTGACCAAGATGAGTCTGTGGTGTGAAATAATTTTTGTTGAGTGGATAGATTTTAGTTGGGGTAGTCGTTCAACATTCTACCAGAACAACGAATCATGGAGTATGTTTTCTCTGAAACCATGATAGATTTCAAATCGATCCTGACCAAGATGAGTCTGTGGTATGAAATAATTTTTGCTTCGGTGGATAGATTTTAGTTGGGGTAGTAGTTCAACATTCTACCAGAACAACGAACCATGGAGTATGATTTCTCTGAATCCATGATAAATTTCAAATCGATCCTGATCAAGATGAGTCTGTGGTGTGAAATAATTTTTGTTGAGTGGATAGATTTTAGTTGGGGTAGTCGTTCAACATTCTACCAGAACAACGAACCATGGAGTATGAGTTCTCTGAAACCATGATAGATTTCAAATCGATCCTGACCAAGATGAGTCTGTTATGTGAAATAATTTTTGTTGAGTGGATAGATTTTAGTTGGGGTAGTCGTTCAACATTCTACCAGAACAACGAACCATGGAATACGATTTCTCTGAAACCATGATAGATTTCAAATCGATCCTGACCAAGATGAATCTGTGGTGCGAAATAATTTTTGCTTCGGTGGATAGATTTTAATTAGGGATAGTCGTTCAACATTCTACCAGAACAACGAACCATGGAGTATGATTTCTCTGAAACCATGATAAATTTCAAATCGATCCTGATCAAGATGAGTCTGTGGTGTGAAATAATTTTTGTTGAGTGGATAGATTTTAGTTGGGGTAGTCGTTCAACATTCTACCAAAACAACGAACCATGGAGTATGATTTCTCTGAAACCATGATAGATTTCAAATCGATCCTGACCAAGATGTGTCTGTGGTGTGAAATACTTTTTGTTGAGTGGATAGATTTTAATTGGGGGTAGTCGTTCAACATTCTATCATAACAACGAACCATGGAGTATGATTTCTCTGAAACCATGATAGATTTCAAATCGATCCTGACCAATATGAGTCTGTGGTGAGAAATAATTTTTGTTGAGTGGATAGATTTTAGTTGGGGTAGTCGCACAACATTCTACTAGAACAACGAACCATGGAGTATGAGTTCACTGAAACCATGATAGATTTCAAATCGATCCTGACCAAGATGAGTCTGTGGTGTGAAATAATTTTTGTTGAGTGGATAGATTTTAGTTGGGGTAGTCGTTCAACATTCTACCAGAACAACGAACCATGGAGTATGATTTCTCTGAAACCATGATAGATTTCAAATCGATCCTGACCAAGATGAGTCTGTGGTGTGAAATAATTTTTGCTTCGGTGGATAGATTTTAGTTAGGGGTAGTCGTTCAACATTCTATCAGAACAACGAACCATGGAGTATGATTTATCTGAAACCACGATAGATTTCAAATCGATCCTGAACAATATGAGTCTCTGGTGTGAAATAATTTTTGTTGAGTGGATAGATTTTAGTTGGGA
Organism: Xylota sylvarum; assembly: GCA_905220385.1. Lineage (NCBI taxonomy): Eukaryota > Metazoa > Arthropoda > Insecta > Diptera > Syrphidae > Xylota > Xylota sylvarum. The sequence continues at coordinate 123,783 of CAJMZQ010000110.1, forward strand.
TAGTCGTTCAACATTCTACCAGAACAGCGAACCATGGAGTATGATTTCTCTGAAACCATGATAGATTTCAAATCGATCCTGACCAAGATGAGTCTGTGGTGTGAAATAATTTTTGTTGAGTGGATAGATTTTAGTTGGGATAGTCGTTCAACATTCTATCAGAACAACGAACCATGGAGTATGATTTATCTGAAACCACGATAGATTTCAAATCGATCCTGAACAATATGAGTCTCTGGTGTGAAATAATTTTTGTTGAGTGGATAGATTTTAGTTGGGGTAGTCGTTCAACATTCTATCAGAACAACGAACCATGGAGTATGATTTCTCTGAAACCATGATAGATTTAAAATCGATCCTGACCAAGATGAGTCTGTGGTGTGAAATACTTTTTGTTGAGTGGATAGATTTTAGTTGGGGTATTCGTTCAACATTCTACCAGAACAACGAACCATGGAGTATGATTTCTCTGAAACCATGATAGATTTCAAATCGATCCTGACCAAGATGAGTCTGTGGTGTGAAATAATTTTTGTTGAGTGGATAGATTTTAGTTGGGGTAGTCGTTCAACATTCTATCAGAACAACGAAACATGGAGTATGATTTCTCTGAAACCATGATAGATTTCAAATCGATCCTGACCAAGATGAGTCTGTGGTGTGAAATAATTTTTGTTGAGAGGATAGATTTTAGTTGGGGTAGTCGCTCAACATTCTATCACAACAACGAAACATGGAGTATGATTTCTCTGAAACCATGATAGATTTCAAATCGATCCTGACCAAGATGAGTCTGTGGTGTGAAATAATTTTTGCTTCGGTGGATAGATTTCAGTTAGGGGTAGTCGTTCAACATTCTACCAGAACAACGAACCATGGAGTATGATTTCTCTGAAACCATGATAGATTTCAAATCGATCCTGACCAAGATGAGTCTGTGGTGTGAAATAATTTTTGCTTCGGTGGATAGATTTCAGTTAGGGGTAGTCGTTCAACATTCTACCAGAACAACGAACCATGAAGTATGCTTCCTCTGAAACCATGATAGATTTCAGATCGATCCTGACCAAGATGAGTCTGTGGTGTGAAATAATTTTTGTTGAGTGGATAGATTTTAGTTGGGGTAATCGTTCAACATTCTACCAAAACAACGAACCATGGAGTATGATTTCTCTGAAACCATGATAGATTTCAAATCGATCCTGACCAAGATGAGTCTGTGGTGTGAAATAATTTTTGTTGAGTGGATAGATTTTAGTTGGGGTAGTCGTTCAACATTCTACCAGAACAACGAACCATGGAGTATGATTTCTCTGAAACCATGATAGATTTCAAATCGATCCTGACCAAGATGAGTCTGTGGTGTGAAATAATTTTTGTTGAGTGGATAGATTTTAGTTAAGGTAGTCGTTCAACATTCTACCAGAACAACGAACCATGGAGTATGATTTCTCTGAAACCATGATAGATTTCAAATCGATCCTGACCAAGATGAGTTTGTGGTGTGAAATAATTTTTGTTGAGTGGATAGATTTTAGTTGGGGTAGTCGTTCAACATTCTACCAGAACAACGAACCATGGAGTATGATTTCTCTGAAACCATGATAGATTTCAAATCGATCCTGACCAAGATGAGTCTGTGGTGTGAAATAATTTTTGTTGAGTGGATAGATTTTAGTTAAGGTAGTCGTTCAACATTCTACCAGAACAACGAACCATGGAGTATGATTTCTCTGAAACCATGATAGATTTCAAATCGATCCTGACCAAGAAGAGACTGTGGTGTGAAATAAGTTTTGCGTCGGTGGATAGATTTTAGTTAGGGGTAGTCGTTCAACATTCTATCAGAACAACGAACCATGGAGTATGATTCCTCTGAAACCATGATAGATTTCAAATCGATCCTGAACAATATGAGTCTGTGGTGTGAAATAATTTTTGTTGAGTGGATAGATTTTAGTTGGGATAGTCGTTCAACATTCTACCAGAACAGCGAACCATGGAGTATGATTTCTCTGAAACCATGATAGATTTCAAATCGATCCTGACCAAGATGAGTCTGTGGTGTGAAATAATTTTTGTTAAGTGGATAGATTTTAGTTGGGGTAGTCGTTCAACATTCTATCAGAACAACGAATCATGGAGTATGATTTCTCTGAAACCATGATAGATTTCAAATCGATTATGAACAATATGAGTCTGTGGTGTGAAATAATTTTTGTTGAGTAGATAGATTTTAGTTGGGATAGTCGTTCAACATTCTACCAGAACAGCGAACCATGGAGTATGATTTCTCTGAAACCATGATAGATTTCAAATCGATCCTGACCAAGATGAGTCTGTGGTGTGAAATAATTTTTGTTGAGTGGATAGATTTTAGTTGGGGTAGTCGCTCAGCATTCTACTAGAACAACGAACCATGGAGTATGAGTTATCTGAAACCATGATAGATTTCAAATCGATCCTGACCAAGATGAGTCTGTGGTGTGAAATAATTTTTGTTGAGTGGATAGATTTTAGTTGGGGTAGTCGTTCAACATTCTACCAAAATAACGAACCATGGCGTATGATTTCTCTGAAACCATGATAGATTTCAAATCGATCCTGACCAAGATGAGTCTGTGGTGTGAAATAATTTTTGCTTCGGTGGATAGATTTTAGTTGGGGTAGTCGTTGAACATTCTATCATAACAACGAACCATGGAGTATGATTTCTCTGAAACCATGATAGATTTCAAATCGATCCTGACCAATATGAGTCTGTGGTGTGAAATAATTTTTGTTGAGTGGATAGATTTTAGTTGGGGTAGTCGCTCAACATTCTACTAGAACAACGAACCATGGAGTATGAGTTCTCTGAAACCATGATAGATTTCAAATCGATCCTGACCAAGATGAGTCTGTGGTGTGAAATAATTTTTGTTGAGTGGATAGATTTTAGTTGGGGTAGTCGTTCAACATTCTACCAGAACAACGAACCATGGAGTATGATTTCTCTGAAACCATGATAGATTTCAAATCGATCCTGACCAAGATGAGTCTGTGGTGTGAAATAATTTTTGTTGAGTGGATAGATTTTAGTTGAGTTCTCTGAAACCATGATAGATTTCAAATCGATCCCGACCAAGATGAGTCTGTGGTGTGAAATAATTTTTGTTGAGTGGATAAATTTTAGTTTAGGTAGTCGTTCAACATTCTAATAGAACAACGAACCATGAAGTATGATTTCTCTGAAACCATGATAGATTTCAAATCGATCCTGACCAAGATGAGTCTGTGGTGTGAAATAATTTTTGCTTCGGTGGATAGATTTTAGTTAGGGGTAGTCGTTCAACATTCTATCAGAACAACGAACCATGGAGTATGATTCCTCTGAAACCATGATAGATTTCAAATCGATCCTGAACAATATGAGTCTGTGGTGTGAAATAATTTTTGTTGAGTGGATAGATTTTAGTTGGGATAGTCGTTCAACATTCTACCAGAACAGCGAACCATGGAGTATGATTTCTCTGAAACCATGATAGATTTCAAATCGATCCTGACCAAGATGAGTCTGTGGTGTGAAATAATTTTTGTTTCGGTGGATAGATTTTAGTTGGGGTAGTCGTTCAACATTCTATCAGAACAACGAACTACGGAGTATGATTTCTCTGAAACCATGATAGATTTAAAATCGATCCTGACCAAGATGAGTCTGTGGTGTGAATTAATTTTTGCTTCGGTGGATAGATTTTAGTTGGGGTAGTCGTTCAACATTCTACCAGAACAACGAACCATGGAGTATGATTTCTCTGAAACCATGATAAATTTCAAATCGATTGTGATCAAGATGAGTCTGTGGTGTGAAATAATTTTTGTTGAGTGGATAGATTTTAGTTGAGTTCTCTGAAACCATGATAGATTTCAAATCGATCCCGACCAAGATGAGTCTGTTGTGTGAAATAATTTTTGTTGAGTGGATAAATTTTAGTTTAGGTAGTCGTTCAACATTCTAATAGAACAACGAACCATGGAGTATGATTTCTCTGAAACCATGATAGATTTCAAATCGATCCTGACCAAGATGAGTCTGTGGTGTGAAATAATTTTTGCTTCGGTGGATAGATTTTAGTTAGGGGTAGTCGTTCAACATTCTATCAGAACAACGAACCATGGAGTATGATTTCTCTGAAACCATGATAGATTTCAAATCGATCCTGACCAAGATGAGTCTGTGGTGTGAAATAATTTTTGTTAAGTGGATAGATTTTAGTTGGGGTAGTCGTTCAACATTCTACCAGAACAACGAACCATGGTGTATGATTTCTTTGAAACCATGATAGATTTCAAATCGATCCTGACCAAGATGAGTCTGTGGTGTGAAATAATTTTTGCTTCGGTGGATAGATTTTAGTTAGGGGTAGTCGTTCAACATTCTATCAGAACAACGAACCATGGAGTATGATTCCTCTGAAACCATGATAGATTTCAAATCGATCCTGAACAATATGAGTCTGTGGTGTGAAATAATTTTTGTTGAGTGGATAGATTTTAGTTGAGTTCTCTGAAACCATGATAGATTTCAAATCGATCCCGACCAAGATGAGTCTGTTGTGTGAAATAATTTTTGTTGAGTGGATAAATTTTAGTTTAGGTAGTCGTTCAACATTCTAATAGAACAACGAACCATGGAGTATGATTTCTCTGAAACCATGATAGATTTCAAATCGATCCTGACCAAGATGAGTCTGTGGTGTGAAATAATTTTTGCTTCGGTGGATAGATTTTAGTTAGGGGTAGTCGTTCAACATTCTATCAGAACAACGAACCATGGAGTATGATTTCTCTGAAACCATGATAGATTTCAAATCGATCCTGACCAAGATGAGTCTGTGGTGTGAAATAATTTTTGTTAAGTGGATAGATTTTAGTTGGGGTAGTCGTTCAACATTCTACCAGAACAACGAACCATGGTGTATGATTTCTTTGAAACCATGATAGATTTCAAATCGATCCTGACCAAGATGAGTCTGTGGTGTGAAATAATTTTTGCTTCGGTGGATAGATTTTAGTTAGGGGTAGTCGTTCAACATTCTATCAGAACAACGAACCATGGAGTATGATTCCTCTGAAACCATGATAGATTTCAAATCGATCCTGACCAAGATGAGTCTGTGGTGTGAAATAATTTTTGCTTCGGTGGATAGATTTTAGTTAGGGGTAGTCGTTCAACATTCTATCAGAACAACGAACCATGGAGTATGATTTCTCTGAAACCATGATAGATTTCAAATCGATCCTGACCAAGATGAGTCTGTGGTGTGAAATAATTTTTGTTTCGGTGGATAGATTTTAGTTGGGGTAGTCGTTCAACATTCTATCAGAACAACGAACTACGGAGTATGATTTCTCTGAAACCATGATAGATTTAAAATCGATCCTGACCAAGATGAGTCTGTGGTGTGAATTAATTTTTGCTTCGGTGGATAGATTTTAGTTGGGGTAGTCGTTCAACATTCTACCAGAACAACGAACCATGGAGTATGATTTCTCTGAAACCATGATAAATTTCAAATCGATTGTGATCAAGATGAGTCTGTGGTGTGAAATAATTTTTGTTGAGTGGATAGATTTTAGTTGGGGTAGTCGTCCAACATTGTACCAGAACAACGAATCATATAGTATGATTTCTCTGAAACCATGATAGATTTCAAATCGATCCTGACCAATATGAGTCTGTGGTGTGAAATAATTTTTGTTGAGTGGATAGATTTTAGTTGGGGTAGTCGCTCAACATTCTCCTAGAACAACGAACCATGGAGTATGAGTTCTCTGAAACCATGATAGATTTAAAATCGATTTTGACCAATATGAGTCTGTGGTGTGAAATAATTTTTGTTGAGTGGATAGATTTTAGTTGAGTTCTCTGAAACCATGATAGATTTCAAATCGATCCTGAACAATATGAGTCTGTGGTGTGAAATAATTTTTGTTGAGTGGATAGATTTTAGTTGGGATAGTCGCTCAACATTCTACCAGAACAGCGAACCATCTAGTATGATTTCTCTGAAACCATGATAGATTTCAAATCGATCCTGACCAAGATGAGTCTGTGGTGTGAAATAATTTTTGGTAAGTGGATAGATTTTAGTTGGGGTAGTCGTTCAACATTCTATCAGAACAACGAACCATGGAGTATGATTTCTCTGAAACCATGATAGATTTCAAATCGATCCTGAACAATATGAGTCTGTGGTGTGAAATAATTTTTGTTGAGTGGATAGATTTTAGTTGGGATAGTCGTTCAACATTCTACCAGAACAGCGAACCATGGAGTATGATTTCTCTGAAACCATGATAGATTTCAAATCGATCCTGACCAAGATGAGTCTGTGGTGTGAAATAATTTTTGTTAAGTGGATAGATTTTAGTTGGGGTAGTCGTTCAACATTCTATCAGAACAACGAATCATGGAGTATGATTTCTCTGAAACCATGATAGATTTCAAATCGATTATGAACAATATGAGTCTGTGGTGTGAAATAATTTTTGTTGAGTAGATAGATTTTAGTTGGGATAGTCGTTCAACATTCTACCAGAACAGCGAACCATGGAGTATGATTTCTCTGAAACCATGATAGATTTCAAATCGATCCTGAACAATATGAGTCTGTGGTGTGAAATAATTTTTGTTAAGTGGATAGATTTTAGTTGGGGTAGTCGTTCAACATTCTATCAGAACAACGAACCACAGAGTATGATTTCTCTGAAACCATGATAGATTTCAAATCTATCCTGACCAAGATGAGCCTGTGGTGTGAAATAATTTTTGTTGAGTGGATAGATTTTAGTTGGGGTAGTCGCTCAACATTCTACTAGAACAACGAACCATGGAGTATGAGTTATCTGAAACCATGATAGATTTCAAATCGATCCTGACCAAGATGAGTCTGTGGTGTGAAATAATTTTTGTTGAGTGGATAGATTTTAGTTGGGGTAGTCGTTCAACATTCTACCAAAACAACGAACCATGGAGTATGATTTCTCTGAAACCATGATAGATTTCAAATCGATCCTGACCAAGATGAGTCCTGTGGTGTGAAATAATTTTTGCTTCGGTGGATAGATTTTAGTTGGGGTAGTCGTTCAACATTCTATCATAACAACGAACCATGGAGTATGATTTCTCTGAAACCATGATAGATTTCAAATCGATCCTGACCAATATGAGTCTGTGGTGTGAAATAATTTTTGTTGAGTGGATAGATTTTAGTTGGGGTAGTCGCTCAACATTCTACTAGAACAACGAACCATGGAGTATGAGTTCTCTGAAACCATGATAGATTTCAAATCGATCCTGACCAAGATGAGTCTGTGGTGTGAAATAATTTTTGTTGAGTGGATAGATTTTAGTTGGGGTAGTCGTTCAACATTCTACCAGAACAACGAACCATGGAGTATGATTTCTCTGAAACCATGATAGATTTCAAATCGATCCTGACCAAGATGAGTCTGTGGTGTGAAATAATTTTTGCTTCGGTGGATAGATTTTAGTTAGGGGTAGTCGTTCAACATTCTATCAGAACAACGAAAAATGGAGTATGATTCCTCTGAAACCATGATAGATTTCAAATCGATCCTGAACAATATGAGTCTGTGGTGTGAAATAATTTTTGTTGAGTGGATAGATTTTAGTTGGGATAGTCGTTCAACATTCTACCAGAACAAAGAACCATGGAGTATGATTTCTCTGAAACCATGATAGATTTCAAATCGATCCTGACCAAGATGAGTCTGTGGTGTGAAATAATTTTCGTTAAGTGGATAGATTTTAGTTTGGGTAGTCGTTCAACATTCTACCAGAACAACGAACCATGGAGTATGATTTCTCTGAAACCATGATAGATTTCAAATCGATCCTGACCAAGATGAGTCTGTGGTGTGAAATAATTTTTGTTGAGTGGATAGATTTTAGTTAGGGGTAGTCGTTCAACATTCTATCAGAACAACGAACCATGGAGTATGATTCCTCTGAAACCATGATAGATTTCAAATCGATCCTGAACAATATGAGTCTGTGGTGTGAAATAATTTTTGTTGAGTGGATAGATTTTAGTTGGGATAGTCGTTCAACATTCTACCAGAACAGCGAAAAATCTAGTATGATTTCTCTGAAACCATGATAGATTTCAAATCGATCCTGACCAAGATGAGTCTGTGGTGTGAAATAATTTTTGGTAAGTGGATAGATTTTAGTTGGGGTAGTCGTTCAACATTCTATCAGAACAACGAACCATGGAGTATGATTTCTCTGAAACCATGATAAATTTCAAATCGATCCTGATCAAGATGAGTCTGTGGTGTGAAATAATTTTTGTTGAGTGGATAGATTTTAGTTGGGGTAGTCGTTCAACATTGTACCAGAACAACGAATCATGGAGTATGATTTCTCTGAAACCATGATAGATTTCAAATCGATCCTGACCAATATGAGTCTGTGGTGTGAAATAATTTTTGTTGAGTGGATAGATTTTAGTTGGGGTAGTCGCTCAACATTCTACTAGAACAACGAAACATGGAGTATGAGTTCTCTGAAACCATGATAAATTTCAAATCGATCCTGACCAAGATGAGTCTGTGGTGTGAAATAACTTTTGCTTCGGTGGATAGATTTTAGTTAGGGGTAGTCGTTCAACAATCTATCAGTACAACGAACCATGGAGTATGATTCCTCTGAAACCATGATAGATTTCAAATCGATCCTGAACAATATGAGTCTGTGGTGTGAAATAATTTTTGTTGAGTGGATAGATTTTAGTTGGGATAGTCGTTCAACATTCTACCAGAACAGCGAACCATGGAGTATGATTTCTCTGAAACCATGATAGATTTCAAATCGATCCTGACCAAGATGAGTCTGTGGTGTGAAATAATTTTTGTTAAGTGGATAGATTTTAGTAGGGGTAGTCGTTCAACATTCTATCAGAACAACGAACCACAGAGTATGATTTCTCTGAAACCATGATAGATTTCAAATCTATCCTGACCAAGATGAGCCTGTGGTGTGAAATAATTTTTGTTGAGTGGATAGATTTTAGTTGGGGTAGTCGCTCAACATTCTACTAGAACAACGAACCATGGAGTATGAGTTCTCTGAAACCATGATAGATTTCAAATCGATCCTGACCAAGATGAGTCTGTGGTGTGAAATAATTTTTGTTGAGTGGATAGATTTTAGTTGGGGTAGTCGCTCAACATTCTACTAGAACAACGAACCATGGAGTATGAGTTATCTGAAACCATGATAGATTTCAAATCGATCCTGACCAAGATGAGTCTGTGGTGTGAAATAATTTTTGTTGAGTGGATAGATTTTAGTTGGGGTAGTCGTTCAACATTCTACCAAAACAACGAACCATGGAGTATGATTTCTCTGAAACCATGATAGATTTCAAATCGATCCTGACCAAGATGAGTCCTGTGGTGTGAAATAATTTTTGCTTCGGTGGATAGATTTTAGTTGGGGTAGTCGTTCAACATTCTATCATAACAACGAACCATGGAGTATGATTTCTCTGAAACCATGATAGATTTCAAATCGATCCTGACCAATATGAGTCTGTGGTGTGAAATAATTTTTGTTGAGTGGATAGATTTTAGTTGGGGTAGTCGCTCAACATTCTACTAGAACAACGAACCATGGAGTATGAGTTCTCTGAAACCATGATAGATTTCAAATCGATCCTGACCAAGATGAGTCTGTGGTGTGAAATAATTTTTGTTGAGTGGATAGATTTTAGTTGGGGTAGTCGTTCAACATTCTACCAGAACAACGAACCATGGAGTATGATTTCTCTGAAACCATGATAGATTTCAAATCGATCCTGACCAAGATGAGTCTGTGGTGTGAAATAATTTTTGCTTCGGTGGATAGATTTTAGTTAGGGGTAGTCGTTCAACATTCTATCAGAACAACGAAAAATGGAGTATGATTCCTCTGAAACCATGATAGATTTCAAATCGATCCTGAACAATATGAGTCTGTGGTGTGAAATAATTTTTGTTGAGTGGATAGATTTTAGTTGGGATAGTCGTTCAACATTCTACCAGAACAAAGAACCATGGAGTATGATTTCTCTGAAACCATGATAGATTTCAAATCGATCCTGACCAAGATGAGTCTGTGGTGTGAAATAATTTTCGTTAAGTGGATAGATTTTAGTTTGGGTAGTCGTTCAACATTCTACCAGAACAACGAACCATGGAGTATGATTTCTCTGAAACCATGATAGATTTCAAATCGATCCTGACCAAGATGAGTCTGTGGTGTGAAATAATTTTTGTTGAGTGGATAGATTTTAGTTAGGGGTAGTCGTTCAACATTCTATCAGAACAACGAACCATGGAGTATGATTCCTCTGAAACCATGATAGATTTCAAATCGATCCTGAACAATATGAGTCTGTGGTGTGAAATAATTTTTGTTGAGTTAATAGATTTTAGTTGGGATAGTCGTTCAACATTCTACCAGAACAGCGAACTATGGAGTATGATTTCTCTGAAACCATGATAGATTTCAAATCGATCCTGACCAAGATGAGTCTGTGGTGTGAAATAATTTTTGCTTCGGTGGATAGATTTTAGTTAGGGGTAGTCGTTCAACATTCTATCAGAACAACGAACCATGGAGTATGGTTCCTCTGAAACCATGATAGATTTCAAATCGATCCTGAACAATATGAGTCTGTGGTGTGAAATAATTTTTGTTGAGTGGATAGATTTTAGTTGGGATAGTCGTTCAACATTCTACCAGAACAGCGAACCATGGAGTATGATTTCTCTAAAACCATGATAGATTTCAAATCGATCCTGACCAAGATGAGTCTGTGGTGTGAAATAATTTTTGTTAAGTGGATAGATTTTAGTTGGGGTAGTCGTTCAACATTCTATCAGAACAACGAACCATGGAGTATGATTTCTCTGAAACCATGATAGATTTCAAATCGATCCTGACCAAGATGAGTCTGTGGTGTGAAATAATTTTTGTTGAGTGGATAGATTTTAGTTAGGGGTAGTCGTTCAACTTTCTGTCAGAACAACGAACCATGGAGTATGATTTCTCTGAAACCATGATAGATTTCAAATCGATCCTGACCAAGATGAGTCTGTGGTGTGAAATAATTTTTGCTTCGGTGGATAGATTTTAGTTGGGGTAGTCGTTCAACATTCAACCAAAACAACGAACCTGGAGTATGATTTCTCTGAAACCATGATAGATTTCAAATCGATCCTGACCAAGATGAGTCTGTGTTGTGAAATAATTTTTGCTTCGGTGGATAGATTTTAGTTGGGGTAGTCGTTCAACATTCAACCAAAACAACGAACCTGGAGTATGATTTCTCTGAAACCATGATAGATTTCAAATCGATCCTGACCAAGATGAGTCTGTGTTGTGAAATAATTTTTGCTTCGGTGGATAGATTTTAGTTGGGGTAGTCGTTCAACATTCTACCAGAACAACGAACCATGGAGTATGATTTCTCTGAAACTATGATAGATTTCAAATCGATCCTGACCAAGATGAGTCTGTGGTGTGAAATAATTTTTGTTGAGTGGATAGATTTCAGTTGGGGTAGTCGTTCAACATTCTACCAGAACAACGAATCATGGAGTATGATTTCTCTGAAACCATGATAGATTTCAAACCGATAGTGACCAAGATGAATCTGTGGTGTGAAATAATTTTTGTTGAGTGGATAGATTTTAGTTGGGGTAGTCGATCAACATTCTACCAGAACAACGAACCATGGAGTATGATTTCTCTGAAACCATGATAGATTTCTAATCGATCCTGACCAAGATGAGTCTGTGGTGTGAAATAATTTTTGCTTTTTTTTATCGGTAGTCGTTCAACATTCTACCAGAACAACGAACCATGGAGTATGATTTCTCTGAAACCATGATAGATTTCAAATCGATCCTGACCAAGATGAGTCTGTGGTGCGAAATAATTTTTGTTGAGTGGATAGATTTTAGTTAGGGGTAGTCGTTCAACATTCTACCAGAACAACGAACCATGGGGTATTATTTCCCTGAAACCATGATAGATTTCAAATCGATCCTGACCAAGATGAGTCTGTGGTGTGAAATAATTTTTGTTGAGTGGATAGATTTTAGTTGGGGTAGTCGTTCAACATTCTATCAGAACAGCGAACCATGGAGTACGATTTCTCTGAAACCATGATAGATTTCAAATCGATCCTGACCAAGATGAGTCTGTGGTGTGAAATAATTTTTGCTGAGTGGATAGATTTTAGTTAGCGGTAGTCGTTCAACATTCTACCAGAACAACGAACCATGGGGTATGATTCCTCTGAAACCATGATAGATTTCAAATCGATCCTGACCAAGATGAGTCTGTGGTGTGAAATAATTTTTGTTGAGTGGATAGATTTTAGTGTGGGTAGTCGTTCAACATTCTACCAGAACAACGAACCATGGAGTATGATTTCTCTGAAACCATGATAGATTTCAAATCGATACTGACCAAAATGAGTCTGTGGTGTGACATAATTTTTGCTTCGGTGGATAGATTTTAGTTAGGGGTAGTCGTTCAACATTTTACCAGAACAACGAACCATGGAGTATGATTTCTCTGAAACCATGATAGATTTCAAATCGATCCTAACCAAGATGAGTCTGTGGTGTGAAATAATTTTGCTTCGGTGGATAGATTTTAGTTGGGGTAGTCGTTCAACATTCTATCAGAACAACGAAATATGGAGTATGATTTTTCTGAAACCATGATAGTGCTCAAATCGATCCTGACCAAGATGAGTCTGTGGTGTGAAATAATTTTTGTTGAGTGGACAGATTTTAGTTGGGGTAGTCGTTCAACATTCTACCAGAACAACGAACCATGGAGTATGATTTCTCTGAAACCATGATAGATTTCAAATCGATCCTGACCAAGATGAGTCTGTGGTGTGAAATAATTTTTGCTTCGGTCTGTGGGGTAGTCGTTCAACATTCTATCAGAACAACGAACCATGGAGTATGATTTTTCTGAAACCATGACAGTGTTCAAATCGATCCTGACCAAGATGAGTCTGTGGTGTGAAATAATTTTTGTTGAGTTAATAGATTTCAGTTGGGGTAGTCGTTCAACATTCTACCAGAACAACGAATCATGGAGTATGATTTCTCTGAAACCATGATAGATTTCAAACCGATAGTGACCAAGATGAATATGTGGTGTGAAATAATTTTTGTTGAGTGGATAGATTTTAGTTGGGGTAGTCGATCAACATTCTACCAGAACAACGAACCATGGAGTATGATTTCTCTGAAACCATGATAGATTTCTAATCGATCCTGACCAAGATGAGTCTGTGGTGTGAAATAATTTTTGCTTTTTTTAGGGGTAGTCGTTCAACATTCTACCAGAACAACGAACCATGGAGTATGATTTCTCTGAAACCATGATAGATTTCAAATCGATCCTGACCAAGATGAGTCTGTGGTGCGAAATAATTTTTGTTGAGTGGATAGATTTTAGTTAGGGGTAGTCGTTCAACATTCTACCAGAACAACGAACCATGGGGTATTATTTCCCTGAAACCATGATAGATTTCAAATCGATCCTGACCAAGATGAGTCTGTGGTGTGAAATAATTTTTGTTGAGTGGATAGATTTTAGTTGGGGTAGTCGTTCAACATTCTATCAGAACAGCGAACCATGGAGTACGATTTCTCTGAAACCATGATAGATTTCAAATCGATCCTGACCAAGATGAGTCTGTGGTGTGAAATAATTTTTGCTGAGTGGATAGATTTTAGTTAGCGGTAGTCGTTCAACATTCTACCAGAACAACGAACCATGGGGTATGATTCCTCTGAAACCATGATAGATTTCAAATCGATCCTGACCAAGATGAGTCTGTGGTGTGAAATAATTTTTGTTGAGTGGATAGATTTTAGTGTGGGTAGTCGTTCAACATTCTACCAGAACAACGAACCATGGAGTATGATTTCTGTGAAACCATAATAGATTTCAAATCGATACTGATCAAAATGAGTCTGTGGTGTGACATAATTTTTGCTTCGGTGGATAGATTTTAGTTAGGGGTAGTCGTTCAACATTTTACCAGAACAACGAACCATGGAGTATGATTTCTCTGAAACCATGATAGATTTCAAATCGATCCTAACCAAGATGAGTCTGTGGTGTGAAATAATTTTGCTTCGGTGGATAGATTTTAGTTGGGGTAGTCGTTCAACATTCTATCAGAACAACGAACCATGGAGTATGATTTTTCTGAAACCATGATAGTGCTCAAATCGATCCTGACCAAGATGAGTCTGTGGTGTGAAATAATTTTTGTTGAGTGGACAGATTTTAGTTGGGGTAGTCGTTCAACATTCTACCAGAACAACGAACCATGGAGTATGATTTCTCTGAAACCATGATAGATTTCAAATCGATCCTGACCAAGATGAGTCTGTGGTGTGAAATAATTTTTGCTTCGGTCTGTGGGGTAGTCGTTCAACATTCTATCAGAACAACGAACCATGGAGTATGATTTTTCTGAAACCATGACAGTGTTCAAATCGATCCTGACCAAGATGAGTCTGTGGTGTGAAATAATTTTTGTTGAGTTAATAGATTTTAGTTGGGGTAGTCGTTCAACATTCTACCAGAACAACGAACCATGGAGTATGATTTCTCTGAAACCATGATAGATTTCAAATCGATCCTGACCAAGATGAGTCTGTGGTGTGAAATAATTTTTGCTTCGGTGGATAGATTTTAGTTAGGGGTAGTCGTTCAACATTCTACCAGAACAACGAACCATGGAGTATGATTTCTCTGAAACCATGATAGATTTCAAATCGATCCTGACCAAGATGAGTCTGTGGTGTGAAATAATTTTTGCTTCGGTGGATAGATTTTAGTTAGGGGTAGTCGTTCAACATTCTACCAGAACAACGAACCATGGAGTATGATTTCTCTGAAACCATGATAGGTTGCAAATCGATCCTGACCAAGATGAGTCTTTGTTGTGAAATAATTTTTGTTGAGTGGATAGATTTTAGTTGGGGTAGTCGTTCAACATTCTACCAGAACAACGAACCATGGAGTATGATTTCTCTGAAACCATGATAGATTTCAAATCGATCCTGACCAAGATGAGTCTGTGGTGTAAAATAATTTTTGTTGAGTGGATAGATTTTATTTGGGGTAGTCGCTCAACATTCTACCAGAACAACGAACCATGGAGTATGATTTCTCTGAAACCATGATAGGTTGCAAATCGATCCTGACCAAGATGAGTCTTTGTTGTGAAATAATTTTTGTTGAGTGGATAGATTTTAGTTAGGGGTAGTCGTTCAACATTCTACCAGAACAACGAACCATGGAGTATGATTTCTCTGAAACCATGATAGATTTCAAATCGATCCTGACCAAGATGAGTCTGTGGTGTAAAATAATTTTTGTTGAGTGGATAGATTTTATTTGGGGTAGTCGCTCAACATTCTACCAGAACAACGAACCATGGAGTATGATTTCTCTGAAACCATGATAGATTTCAAATCGATACTGACCAAGATGAGTCTGTGGTGTGAAATAATTTTTGCTTCGGTGGATAGATTTTAGTTAGGGGTAGTCGTTCAACATTCTACCAGAACAACGAACCATGGAGTATGATTTCTCTGAAACCATGATAGATTTCAAATCGATACTGACCAAGATGAGTCTGTGGTGTGAAATAATTTTTGCTTCGGTGGATAGATTTTAGTTGGGGTAGTCGTTCAACATTCTACCAGAACAACGAACCATGGAGTATGATTTCTCTGAAACCATGATAGATTTCAAATCGATCCTGACCAAGATGAGTCTGTGGTGTGAAATAATTTTTGTTGAGTGGATAGATTTTATTTGGTGTAGTCGCTCAACATTCTACCAGAACAACGAAAAATGGGGTATGATTTCTCTGAAACCATGATAGATTTCAAATCGATCCTGACCAAGATGAGTCTGTGGTGTGAAATAATTTTTGTTGAGTGGATAGATTTTAGTTGGGGGTAGTCTTTCAACATTCTACCAGAACCACGAAACATGGAGTATGATATCTCTGAAACCATGATAGATTTCAAATCGATCCTGACCAAGATGAGTCTGTGGTGTGAAATAATTTTTGCTTCGGTGGATAGATTTCAGTTTGGGGTAGTCGTTCAACTTTCTACCAGAACAACGAACCATGGAGTATGATTTCTCTGAAACCATGATAGATTTCAAATCGATCCTGACCAAGATGAGTCTGTGGTGTGAAATAATTTTTGTTGAGTGGATAGGTTTTAGTTGGGGTAGTCGTTCAACATTCTACCAGAACAACGAACCATGGAGTATGATTTCTCTGAAACCATGATAGATTTCAAATCGATCCTGACCAAGATGAGTCTGTGGTGTGAAATAAATTTTGCTTCGGTGGATAGATTTCAGTTAGGGGTAGTCGTTCAACATTCTACCAGAACAACGAACCATGGAGTATGATTTCTCTGAAACCATGATAGATTTCAGATCGATCCTGCCCAAGATGAGTCTGTGGTGTGAAATAATTTTTGTTGAGTGGATAGATTTTAGTTGGGGTAGTCGTTCAACATTCTACCAGAACAACGAACCATGGAGTATGATTTCTCTGAAACCATGATAGATTTCAAATCGATCCTGACAAAGACGAGTCTGCAGTGTGAAATAATTTTTGCTTCGGGGGATAGATTTTAGTTAGGGGTAGTCGTTCAACATTCTACCAGAACAACGAACCATGGAGTATGATTTCTCTGAAACCATGATAGATTTCAAATCGATCCTGACCAAGATGAGTCTGTGGTGTGAAATAATTTTTGTTGAGTGGATAGATTTTAGTTGGGGTAGTCGTTCAACATTCTACCAGAACAAAGAAGCATGGAGTATGATTTCTCTGAAACCATGATAGATTTCAAATCGATCCTGACCAAGATGAGTCTGTGGTGTGAAATAATTTTTGCTTCGGTGGATAGATTTTAGTTGGGGTAGTTGTCCAACATTCTACCAGAACAACGAACCATGGAGTATGATTTCTCTGAAACCATGATAGATTTCAAATCGATCCTGACCAAGATGAGTCTGTGGTGTGAAATAATTTTTGCTTCGGTGGATAGATTTTAGTTAGGGGTAGTCGTTCAACATTCTACCAGAACAACGAACCATGGAGTATGATTTCTCTGAAACCATGATAGATTTCAAATCGATCCTGACCAAGATGAGTCTGTGGTGTGAAATAATTTTTGCTTCGGTGGATAGATTTTAGTTAGGGGTAGTCGTTCAACATTCTACCAGAACAACGAACCATGGAGTATGATTTCTCTGAAACCATGATAGGTTTCAAATCGATCCTGACCAAGATGAGTCTTTGTTGTGAAATAATTTTTGTTGAGTGGATAGATTTTAGTTGGGGTAGTCGTTCAACATTCTACCAGAACAACGAACCATGGAGTATGATTTCTCTGAAACCATGATAGATTTCAAATCGATCCTGACCAAGATGAGTCTTTGTTGTGAAATAATTTTTGTTGAGTGGATAGATTTTAGTTGGGGTAGTCGTTCAACATTCTACCAGAACAACGAACCATGGAGTATGATTTCTCTGAAACCATGATAGATTTCAAATCGATCCTGACCAAGATGAGTCTGTGGTGTAAAATAATTTTTGTTGAGTGGATAGATTTTATTTGGGGTAGTCGCTCAACATTCTACCAGAACAACGAACCATGGAGTATGATTTCTCTGAAACCATGATAGATTTCAAATCGATACTGACCAAGATGAGTCTGTGGTGTGAAATAATTTTTGCTTCGGTGGATAGATTTTAGTTAGGGGTAGTCGTTCAACATTCTACCAGAACAACGAACCATGGAGTATGATTTCTCTGAAACCATGATAGATTTCAAATCGATCCTGACCAAGATGAGTCTTTGTTGTGAAATAATTTTTGTTGAGTGGATAGATTTTAGTTGGGGTAGTCGTTCAACATTCTACCAGAACAACGAACCATGGAGTATGATTTCTCTGAAACCATGATAGATTTCAAATCGATCCTGACCAAGATGAGTCTGTGGTGTGAAATAATTTTTGTTGAGTGGATAGATTTTATTTGGTGTAGTCGCTCAACATTCTACCAGAACAACGAAAAATGGGGTATGATTTCTCTGAAACCATGATAGATTTCAAATCGATCCTGACCAAGATGAGTCTGTGGTGTGAAATAATTTTTGTTGAGTGGATAGATTTTAGTTGGGGGTAGTCTTTCAACATTCTACCAGAACCACGAAACATGGAGTATGATATCTCTGAAACCATGATAGATTTCAAATCGATCCTGACCAAGATGAGTCTGTGGTGTGAAATAATTTTTGCTTCGGTGGATAGATTTCAGTTTGGGGTAGTCGTTCAACATTCTACCAGAACAACGAACCATGGAGTATGATTTCTCTGAAACCATGATAGATTTCAAATCGATCCTGACCAAGATGAGTCTGTGGTGTGAAATAATTTTTGCTTCGGTCTGTGGGGTAGTCGTTCAACATTCTATCAGAACAACGAACCATGGAGTATGATTTTTCTGAAACCATGACAGTGTTCAAATCGATCCTGACCAAGATGAGTCTGTGGTGTGAAATAATTTTTGTTGAGTTAATAGATTTTAGTTGGGGTAGTCGTTCAACATTCTACCAGAACAACGAACCATGGAGTATGATTTCTCTGAAACCATGATAGATTTCAAATCGATCCTGACCAAGATGAGTCTGTGGTGTGAAATAATTTTTGCTTCGGTGGATAGATTTTAGTTAGGGGTAGTCGTTCAACATTCTACCAGAACAACGAACCATGGAGTATGATTTCTCTGAAACCATGATAGATTTCAAATCGATCCTGACCAAGATGAGTCTGTGGTGTGAAATAATTTTTGCTTCGGTGGATAGATTTTAGTTAGGGGTAGTCGTTCAACATTCTACCAGAACAACGAACCATGGAGTATGATTTCTCTGAAACCATGATAGGTTTCAAATCGATCCTGACCAAGATGAGTCTTTGTTGTGAAATAATTTTTGTTGAGTGGATAGATTTTAGTTGGGGTAGTCGTTCAACATTCTACCAGAACAACGAACCATGGAGTATGATTTCTCTGAAACCATGATAGATTTCAAATCGATCCTGACCAAGATGAGTCTTTGTTGTGAAATAATTTTTGTTGAGTGGATAGATTTTAGTTGGGGTAGTCGTTCAACATTCTACCAGAACAACGAACCATGGAGTATGATTTCTCTGAAACCATGATAGATTTCAAATCGATCCTGACCAAGATGAGTCTGTGGTGTAAAATAATTTTTGTTGAGTGGATAGATTTTATTTGGGGTAGTCGCTCAACATTCTACCAGAACAACGAACCATGGAGTATGATTTCTCTGAAACCATGATAGATTTCAAATCGATACTGACCAAGATGAGTCTGTGGTGTGAAATAATTTTTGCTTCGGTGGATAGATTTTAGTTAGGGGTAGTCGTTCAACATTCTACCAGAACAACGAACCATGGAGTATGATTTCTCTGAAACCATGATAGATTTCAAATCGATCCTGACCAAGATGAGTCTTTGTTGTGAAATAATTTTTGTTGAGTGGATAGATTTTAGTTGGGGTAGTCGTTCAACATTCTACCAGAACAACGAACCATGGAGTATGATTTCTCTGAAACCATGATAGATTTCAAATCGATCCTGACCAAGATGAGTCTGTGGTGTGAAATAATTTTTGTTGAGTGGATAGATTTTATTTGGTGTAGTCGCTCAACATTCTACCAGAACAACGAAAAATGGGGTATGATTTCTCTGAAACCATGATAGATTTCAAATCGATCCTGACCAAGATGAGTCTGTGGTGTGAAATAATTTTTGTTGAGTGGATAGATTTTAGTTGGGGGTAGTCTTTCAACATTCTACCAGAACCACGAAACATGGAGTATGATATCTCTGAAACCATGATAGATTTCAAATCGATCCTGACCAAGATGAGTCTGTGGTGTGAAATAATTTTTGCTTCGGTGGATAGATTTCAGTTTGGGGTAGTCGTTCAACTTTCTACCAGAACAACGAACCATGGAGTATGATTTCTCTGAAACCATGATAGATTTCAAATCGATCCTGACCAAGATGAGTCTGTGGTGTGAAATAATTTTTGTTGAGTGGATAGGTTTTAGTTGGGGTAGTCGTTCAACATTCTACCAGAACAACGAACCATGGAGTATGATTTCTCTGAAACCATGATAGATTTCAAATCGATCCTGACCAAGATGAGTCTGTGGTGTGAAATAAATTTTGCTTCGGTGGATAGATTTCAGTTAGGGGTAGTCGTTCAACATTCTACCAGAACAACGAACCATGGAGTATGATTTCTCTGAAACCATGATAGATTTCAGATCGATCCTGCCCAAGATGAGTCTGTGGTGTGAAATAATTTTTGTTGAGTGGATAGATTTTAGTTGGGGTAGTCGTTCAACATTCTACCAGAACAACGAACCATGGAGTATGATTTCTCTGAAACCATGATAGATTTCAAATCGATCCTGACAAAGACGAGTCTGCAGTGTGAAATAATTTTTGCTTCGGGGGATAGATTTTAGTTAGGGGTAGTCGTTCAACATTCTACCAGAACAACGAACCATGGAGTATGATTTCTCTGAAACCATGATAGATTTCAAATCGATCCTGACCAAGATGAGTCTGTGGTGTGAAATAATTTTTGTTGAGTGGATAGATTTTAGTTGGGGTAGTCGTTCAACATTCTACCAGAACAAAGAAGCATGGAGTATGATTTCTCTGAAACCATGATAGATTTCAAATCGATCCTGACCAAGATGAGTCTGTGGTGTGAAATAATTTTTGCTTCGGTGGATAGATTTTAGTTGGGGTAGTCGTCCAACATTCTACCAGAACAACGAACCATGGAGTATGATTTCTCTGAAACCATGATAGATTTCAAATCGATTATGACCAAGATGAGTCTGTGGTGTGAAATAATTTTTGTTGAGTGGATAGATTTTAGTTGGGGTAGTCGTTCAACATTCTACCAGAACAACGAACCATGGAGTATGATTTCTCCGAAACCATGATAGATTTCAAATCGATCCTGACCAAGATGAGTCTGTGGTGTGAAATAATTTTTGTTGAGTGGATAGATTTTAGTTGGGGTAGTCGTTCAACATTCTACCAGAACAACGAACCATGGAGTATGATTTCTCTGAAACCATGATAGATTTCAAATCGATCCTGACCAAGATGAGTCTGTGGTGTGAAATAATTTTTGTTGAGTGGATAGATTTTAGTTGGGGTAGTCGTTCAACATTCTACCAGAACAACGAACCATGGAGTATGATTTCTCTGAAACCATGATAGATTTCAAATCGATCCTGACCAAGATGAGTCTGTGGTGTGAAATAATTTTTGTTGAGTGGATAGATTTTAGTTGGGGTAGTCGTTCAACATTCTACCAGAACAACGAACCATGGAGTATGATTTCTCTGAAACCATGATAGATTTCAAATCGATCCTGACCAAGATGAGTCTGTGGTGTGAAATAATTTTTGTTGAGTGGATAGATTTTAGTTGGGGTAGTCGTTCAACATTCTACCAGAACAACGAACCATGGAGTATGATTTCTCTGAAACCATGATAGATTTCAAATCGATCCTGACCAAGATGAGTCTGTGGTGTGAAATAATTTTTGTTGACTGGATAGATTTTAGTTGGGGTAGTCGCTCAACATTCTACCAGAACAACGAACCATGGAGTATGATTTCTCTGAAACCATGATAGATTTCAAATCGATACTGACCAAGATGAGTCTGTGGTGTGACATAATTTTTGCTTCGGTGGATAGATTTTAGTTAGGGGTAGTCGTTCAGCATTCTACCCGAACAACGAACCATGCAGTATGATTTCTCTGAAACCATGATAGATTTCAAATCGATCCTGACCAAGATGAGTCTGTGGTGTGAAATAATTTTTGTTGAGTGGATAGATTTTAGTTGGGGTAGTCGTTCAACATTCTATCAGAACAAAGAACTATGGAGTATGATTTTTCTGAAACCATGATAGTGTTCAAATCGATCCTGACCAAGATGAGTCTGTGGTGTGAAATAATTTTTGTTGAGTGGATAGATTTTAGTTGGGGTAGTCGTTCAACATTCTACCAGAACAACGAACCATGGAGTATGATTTCTCTGAAACCATGATAGGTTTCAAATCGATTCTGACCAAGATGAATCTGTGGTGTGAAATAATTTTTGCTTCGGTGGATAGATTTTAGTTGGGGTAGTCGCTCAACATTCTACCAGAACAACGAACCATGGAGTATGATTTCTCTGAAACCATGATAGATTTCAAATCGATACTGACCAAGATGAGTCTGTGGTGTGACATAATTTTTGCTTCGGTGGATAGATTTTAGTTAGGGGTAGTCGTTCAGCATTCTACCAGAACAACGAACCATGGAGTATGATTTCTCTGAAACCATGATAGATTTCAAATCGATCCTGACCAAGATGAGTCTGTGGTGTGAAATAATTTTTGTTGAGTGGATAGATTTTAGTTGGGGTAGTCGTTCAACATTCTACCAGAACAACGAACCATGGAGTATGATTTCTCTGAAACCATGATAAATTTTAAATCGATTCTCACCAAGATGAATCTGTGGTGTGAAATAATTTTTGTTGAGTGGATAGATTTTAGTTGGGGTAGTCGTTCAACATTCTACCAGAACAACGAACCATGGAGTATGATTTCTCTGAAACCATGATAGATTTCAAATCGATCCTGACCAAGATGAGTCTGTGGTGTGAAATAATTTTTGTTGAGTGGATAGATTTTAGTTGGGGTAGTCGCTCAACATTCTACCAGAACAACGAACCATGGAGTATGATTTCTCTGAAACCATGATAGATTTCAAATCGATACTGACCAAGATGAGTCTGTGGTGTGACATAATTTTTGCTTCGGTGGATAGATTTTAGTTAGGGGTAGTCGTTCAGCATTCTACCAGAACAACGAACCATGGAGTATGATTTCTCTGAAACCATGATAGATTTCAAATCGATCCTGACCAAGATGAGTCTGTGGTGTGAAATAATTTTTGTTGAGTGGATAGATTTTAGTTGGGGTAATCGTTCAACATTCTATCAGAACAACGAACCATGGAGTATGATTTTTCTGAAACTATGATAGTGTTCAAATCGATCCTGACCAAGATGAGTCTGTGGTGTGAAATAATTTTTGTTCAGTGGATAGATTTTAGTTGGGGTAGTCGTTCAACATTCTACAAGAACAACGAACCATGGAGTATGATTTCTCTGAAACCATGACAGATTTCAAATCGAACCTGACCAAGATGAATCTGTGGTGTGAAATAATTTTTGCTTCGGTGGATAAATTTTGGTTGGGGTAGTCGTTCAACATTCTACCAGAACAACGAACCATGGAGTATGATTTCTCTGAAACCATGATAGATTTCAAATCGATCCTGACCAAGATGAGTCTGTGGTGTGAAATAATTTTTCTTCAGTGGATAGATTTTGGTTGGTGTACTCGTTCAACATTCTACCAGAACAACGAACCATGGAGTATGATTTCTCTGAAACCATGATAGATTTCAAATCGATCCTGACCAAGATGAGTCTGTGGTGTGAAATAATTTTTGTTGAGTGGATAGATTTTAGGTGGGGTAGTCGTTCAACATTCTATCAGAACAACGAACCATGTAGTATGATTTCTCTGAAACCATGATAGATTTCAAATCGATCCTGACCAAGATGAGTCTGTGGTGTGAAATAATTTTTGTTGAGTGGATAGATTTTAGTTGGGGTAGTCGTTCAACATTCTATCAGAACAACGAGCCATGGAGTATGATTTCTCTGAAACCATGATAGATTCCAAATCGATGCTGACCAAGATGAGTCTGTGGTGTGAAATAATTTTTGTTGAGTGGATAGATTTTAGTTGGGGTAGTCGTTCAACATTCTACCAGAACAACGAACCATGGAGTATGATTTCTCTGAAACCATGATAGATTTCAAATCGATCCTGACCAAGATGAGTCTGTGTTGTGAAATAATTTTTGCTTCGGTGGATAGATTTTAGTTGGGGTAGTCGTTCAACATTCTACCAGAACATCGAACCATGGAGTATGATTTCTCTGAAACCATGATAGATTTCAAATCGATCCTGACCAAGATGAGTCTGTGGTGTGAAATAATTTTTGCTTCGGTGGATAGATTTTAGTTGGGGTAGTCGTTCAACATTCTATCAGAACAACGAACCATGGAGTATGATTTCTCTGAAACCATGATAGGTTTCAAATCGATCCTGACCAAGATGAGTCTGTGGTTTGAAATAATTTTTGTTGAGTGGATAGATTTTATTTGGGGTAGTCGCTCAACATTCTACCAGAACAACGAACCATGGAGTATGATTTCTCTGAAACCATGATAGATTTCAAATCGATCCTGACCAAGATGAGTCTGTGGTGTGAAATAATTTTTGTTGAGTGGATAGATTTTGGTTGGTGTACTCGTTCAACATTCTACCAGAACAACGAACCATGGAGTATGATTTCTCTGAAACCATGATAGATTTCAAATCGATCCTGACCAAGATGAGTCTGTGGTGTGAAATAATTTTTGTTGAGTGGATAGATTTTAGGTGGGGTAGTCGTTCAACATTCTATCAGAACAACGAACCATGTAGTATGATTTCTCTGAAACCATGATAGATTTCAAATCGATCCTGACCAAGATGAGTCTGTGGTGTGAAATAATTTTTGTTGAGTGGATAGATTTTAGTTGGGGTAGTCGTTCAACATTCTATCAGAACAACGAGCCATGGAGTATGATTTCTCTGAAACCATGATAGATTTCAAATCGATCCTGACCAAGATGAGTCTGTGGTGTGAAATAATTTTTGTTGAGTGGATAGATTTTAGTTGGGGTAGTCGTTCAACATTCTACCAGAACAACGAACCATGGAGTATGATTTCTCTGAAACCATGATAGATTTCAAATCGATCCTGACCAAGATGAGTCTGTGTTGTGAAATAATTTTTGCTTCGGTGGATAGATTTTAGTTGGGGTAGTCGTTCAACATTCTACCAGAACATCGAACCATGGAGTATGATTTCTCTGAAACCATGATAGATTTCAAATCGATCCTGACCAAGATGAGTCTGTGGTGTGAAATAATTTTTGCTTCGGTGGATAGATTTTAGTTGGGGTAGTCGTTCAACATTCTATCAGAACAACGAACCATGGAGTATGATTTCTCTGAAACCATGATAGGTTTCAAATCGATCCTGACCAAGATGAGTCTGTGGTTTGAAATAATTTTTGTTGAGTGGATAGATTTTATTTGGGGTAGTCGCTCAACATTCTACCAGAACAACGAACCATGGAGTATGATTTCTCTGAAACCATGATAGATTTCAAATCGATCCTGACCAAGATGAGTCTGTGGTGTGAAATAATTTTTGTTGAGTGGATAGATTTTAGTTGGTGTAGTCGTTCAACATTCTACCAGAACATCGAACCATGGAGTATGATTTCTCTGAAACCATGATAGATTTCAAATCGATCCTGACCAAGATGAGTCTGTGGTGTGAAATAATTTTTGCTTCGGTGGATAGATTTTAGTTGGGGTAGTCGTTCAACATTCTATCAGAACAACGAACCATGGAGTATGATTTCTCTGAAACCATGATAGATTTCAAATCGATCCTGACCAAGATGAGTCTGTGGTGTGAAATAATTTTTGCTTTGGTGGATAGATTTTAGTTGGGGTAGTTGTTCAACATTCTACCAGAACAACGAACCATGGAGTATGATTTCTCTGAAATCATGATAGATTTCAAATCGATCCTGACCAAGATGAGTCTGTAGTGTGAAATAATTTTTGTTGACTGAATAGATTTTAGTTGGGGCAGTCGTTCAACATTCTACCAGAACAACGAAACATGGAGTATCATTTCTCTGAAACCATGATAGATTTCAAATCGATCCTGACCAAGATGAGTCTGTGGTGTGAAATAATTTTTGCTTCGGTGGATAGATTTTAGTTGGGGTAGTTGTTCAACATTCTACCAGAACAACGAACCATGGAGTATGATTTCTCTGAAACCATGATAGATTTCAAATCGATCCTGACCAAGATGAGTCTGTGGTGTGAAATAATTTTTGTTGACTGGATAGATTTTAGTTGGGGCAGTCGTTCAACATTCTACCAGAACAACGAACCATGGAGTATGATTTCTCTGAAACCATGATAGATTTCAAATTGATCCTGACCACGATGAGTCTGTGGTGTGAAATAATTTTTGCTTCGGTGGATAGATTTTAGTAGTTGTTCAACATTCTACCAGAACAACGAGCCATGGAGTATGATTTCTCTGAAACCATGATAGATTTCAAATCGATGCTGACCAAGATGAGTCTGTGGTGTGAATTAATTTTTATTGAGTGGATAGATTTTAGTTGGGGTAGTCGGTCAACATTCTACCTGAACAACGAACCATGGAGTACGATTTCTCTGAAACCATGATAGATTTCAAATCGATCCTGACCAAGATGAGTCTGTGGTGTGAAATAATTTTTGCTTCGGGGGATAGATTTTAGTTAGGGGTAGTCGTTCAACATTCTACCAGAACAACGAACCATGGAGTATGATTTCTCTGAAACCATGATAGATTTCAAATCGATGCTGACCAAGATGAGTCTGTGGTGTGAAATAATTTTTATTGAGTGGATAGATTTTAGTTGGGGTAGTCGTTCAACATTCTACCAGAACAACGAACCATGGAGTATGATTTCTCTGAAATCATGATAGATTTCAAATCGATCCTGACCAAGATGAGTCTGTGGTGTGAAATAATTTTTTTGAGTGGATAGATTTTAGTTGGGGTAGTCGTTCAACATTCTACCAGAACAACGAACCATGGAGTATGATTTCTCTGAAACCATGATAGATTTCAAATCGATCCTGACCAAGATGAGTCTGTGGTGTGAAATAATTTTTGCTTCGGGGGATAGATTTTAGTTAGGGGTAGTCGTTCAACATTCTACCAGAACAACGAACCATGGAGTATGATTTCTCTGAAACCATAATAGATTTCAAATCGATGCTGACCAAGATGAGTCTGTGGTGTGAAATAATTTTTATTGAGTGGATAGATTTTAGTTGGGGTAGTCGTTCAACATTCTACCAGAACAACGAACCATGGAGTATGATTTCTCTGAAACCATGATAGATTTCAAATCGATCCTGACCAAGATGAGTCTGTGGTGTGAAATAAATTTTGTTGAGTGGATAGATTTTAGTTAGGGGTAGTCGTTCAACATTCTATCAGAACAACGAACCATGGAGTATGATTTCTCTGAAACCATGATAGACTTCAAATCGATCCTGACCAAAATGAGTCTGTGGTGTGAAATAATTTTTGTTGAGTGGATAGATTTTAGTTACGGGTAGTCGTTCAACATTCTACCAGAACAGCGAAACATGGAGTATGATTTCTCTGAAACCATGATAGATTTCAAATCGATCCTGACCAAGATGAATCTGTGGTGTGAAATAATTTTTGTTGAGTGGATAGATTTTAGTTAGGGGTAGTCGTTCAGCATTCTACCAGAACAACGAACCATGGAGTATGATTTCTCTGAAACCATGATAGATTTCAAATCGATCCTGACCAAGATGAGTGTGTGGTGTGAAATAAATTTTGCTTTGGTGGATAGATTTTAGTTAGGGGTAGTCGTTCAACATTCTATCAGAACAACGAAAAATGGAGTATGATTTCTCTGAAACCATGATAGATTTCAAATCGATCCTGACCAAGATGAGTGGGTGGTGTGAAATAAATTTTGCTTTGGTGGATAGATTTTAGTTAGGGGTAGTCGTTCAACATTCTACCAGAACAACGAACCATGGAGTATGATTGCTCTGAAACCATGATAGATTTCAAATCGATCCTGACCAAGATGAGTCTGTGGTGTGAAATAATTTTTGTTGAGTGGATAGATTTTAGTTGGGGTAGTAGTTCAACGTTCTACCAGAACAACGAACCATGGAGTATGATTTCTCTGAAACCATGATAGATTTCAAATCGATCCTGACCAAGATGAGTCTGTGGTGTGAAATAATTTTTGTTGAGTGGATAGATTTTAGTTGGGGTAGTCGTTCAACATTCTACCAGAACAACGAACCATGGAGTATGATTTCTCTGAAACTATGATAGATTTCAAATCGATCCTGACAAAGATGAATCTGCGGTGTGAAATAATTTTTGCTTCTGGGGATAGATTTTAGTTAGGGGTAGTCGTTCAACATTCTACCAGATCAACGAACCATGGAGTATGATTTCTCTGAGACCATGATAGATTTCAAATCGATGCTGACCAGGATGAGTCTGTGGTGTGAAATAATTTTTGCTTCGGTGGATAGATTTTAGTTGGGGTAGTTGTTCAACATTCTACCAGAACAACGAACCATGGAGTATGATTTCTCTGAAACCATGATAGATTTCAAATCGATCCTGACCAAGATGAGTCTGTAGTGTGAAATAATTTTTGTTGACTGGATAGATTTTAGTTGGGGCAGTCGTTCAACATTCTACCAGAACAACGAACCATGGAGTATGATTTCTCTGAAACCATGATAGATTTCAAATTGATCCTGACCACGATGAGTCTGTGGTGTGAAATAATTTTTGCTTCGGTGGATAGATTTTAGTAGTTGTTCAACATTCTACCAGAACAACGAGCCATGGAGTATGATTTCTCTGAAACCATGATAGATTTCAAATCGATGCTGACCAAGATGAGTCTGTGGTGTGAATTAATTTTTATTGAGTGGATAGATTTTAGTTGGGGTAGTCGGTCAACATTCTACCTGAACAACGAACCATGGAGTACGATTTCTCTGAAACCATGATAGATTTCAAATCGATCCTGACCAAGATGAGTCTGTGGTGTGAAATAATTTTTGCTTCGGGGGATAGATTTTAGTTAGGGGTAGTCGTTCAACATTCTACCAGAACAACGAACCATGGAGTATGATTTCTCTGAAACCATGATAGATTTCAAATCGATGCTGACCAAGATGAGTCTGTGGTGTGAAATAATTTTTATTGAGTGGACAGATTTTAGTTGGGGTAGTCGTTCAACATTCTACCAGAACAACGAACCATGGAGTATGATTTCTCTGAAATCATGATAGATTTCAAATCGATCCTGACCAAGATGAGTCTGTGGTGTGAAATAATTTTTTTGAGTGGATAGATTTTAGTTGGGGTAGTCGTTCAACATTCTACCAGAACAACGAACCATGGAGTATGATTTCTCTGAAACCATGATAGATTTCAAATCGATCCTGACCAAGATGAGTCTGTGGTGTGAAATAATTTTTGCTTCGGGGGATAGATTTTAGTTAGGGGTAGTCGTTCAACATTCTACCAGAACAACGAACCATGGAGTATGATTTCTCTGAAACCATAATAGATTTCAAATCGATGCTGACCAAGATGAGTCTGTGGTGTGAAATAATTTTTATTGAGTGGATAGATTTTAGTTGGGGTAGTCGTTCAACATTCTACCAGAACAACGAACCATGGAGTATGATTTCTCTGAAACCATGATAGATTTCAAATCGATCCTGACCAAGATGAGTCTGTGGTGTGAAATAAATTTTGTTGAGTGGATAGATTTTAGTTAGGGGTAGTCGTTCAACATTCTATCAGAACAACGAACCATGGAGTATGATTTCTCTGAAACCATGATAGACTTCAAATCGATCCTGACCAAAATGAGTCTGTGGTGTGAAATAATTTTTGTTGAGTGGATAGATTTTAGTTACGGGTAGTCGTTCAACATTCTACCAGAACAGCGAAACATGGAGTATGATTTCTCTGAAACCATGATAGATTTCAAATCGATCCTGACCAAGATGAATCTGTGGTGTGAAATAATTTTTGTTGAGTGGATAGATTTTAGTTAGGGGTAGTCGTTCAGCATTCTACCAGAACAACGAACCATGGAGTATGATTTCTCTGAAACCATGATAGATTTCAAATCGATCCTGACCAAGATGAGTGTGTGGTGTGAAATAAATTTTGCTTTGGTGGATAGATTTTAGTTAGGGGTAGTCGTTCAACATTCTATCAGAACAACGAAAAATGGAGTATGATTTCTCTGAAACCATGATAGATTTCAAATCGATCCTGACCAAGATGAGTGGGTGGTGTGAAATAAATTTTGCTTTGGTGGATAGATTTTAGTTAGGGGTAGTCGTTCAACATTCTACCAGAACAACGAACCATGGAGTATGATTGCTCTGAAACCATGATAGATTTCAAATCGATCCTGACCAAGATGAGTCTGTGGTGTGAAATAATTTTTGTTGAGTGGATAGATTTTAGTTGGGGTAGTAGTTCAACGTTCTACCAGAACAACGAACCATGGAGTATGATTTCTCTGAAACCATGATAGATTTCAAATCGATCCTGACCAAGATGAGTCTGTGGTGTGAAATAATTTTTGTTGAGTGGATAGATTTTAGTTGGGGTAGTCGTTCAACATTCTACCAGAACAACGAACCATGGAGTATGATTTCTCTGAAACTATGATAGATTTCAAATCGATCCTGACAAAGATGAATCTGCGGTGTGAAATAATTTTTGCTTCTGGGGATAGATTTTAGTTAGGGGTAGTCGTTCAACATTCTACCAGATCAACGAACCATGGAGTATGATTTCTCTGAGACCATGATAGATTTCAAATCGATGCTGACCAGGATGAGTCTGTGGTGTGAAATAATTTTTGTTGAGTGGATAGATTTTAGGTGGGGTAGTCGCTCAACATTCTACCAGAACAACGAACCATGGAGTACGATTTCTCTGAAACCATGATAGATTTCAAATCGATCCTGACCAAGATGAGTCTGTGGTGTGAAATAATTTTTGCTTCGGTGGAAAGATTTTAGTTAGGGGTAGTCGTTCAACATTCTACCAGAACAACGAACCATGGAGTATGATTTCTCTGAAACCATTATAGATTTCAAATCGATCCTGACCAAGATGAGTCTGTGGTGTGAAATAATTTTTGTTGAGTGGATAGATTTTAGTTGGGGTAGTCGTTCAACATTCTACCAGAACAACGAAACATGGAGTATGATTTCTCTGAAACCATGATAGATTTCAAATCGATACTGACCAAGATGAGTCTGTGGTGTGAAATAATTTTTGTTGAGTGGATAGATTTTAGGTGGGGTAGTCGCTCAACATTCTACCAGAACAACGAACCATGGAGTACGATTTCTCTGAAACCATGATAGATTTCAAATCGATCCTGACCAAGATGAGTCTGTGGTGTGAAATAATTTTTGCTTCGGTGGAAAGATTTTAGTTAGGGGTAGTCGTTCAACATTCTACCAGAACAACGAACCATTGAGTACGATTTCGCTGAAACCATGATAGATTTCAAATTGATCCTGACCAAGATGAGTCTGTGGTGTGAAATAATTTTTGCTTCGGTGGATAGATTTTAGTTAGGGGTAGTCGTTCAACATTCTACCAGCACAACGAACCATGGAGTATGATTTCTCTGAAACCATGATAGATTTTAAATCGATTCTGATCAAGATGAATCTGTGGTGTGAAATAATTTTTCTTGAGTGGATAGATTTTAGTTGGGGTAGTCGTTCAACATTCTATCAGAACAACGAACCACGGAGTATGATTTCTCTGAAACCATGATAGATTTCAAATCGATCCTGACCAAGATGAGTCTGTGATGTGAAATAATTTTTGTTGAGTGGATAGATTTTAGTTGGGGTAGTCGTTCAACATTCTGCCAGAACAACGAACCATGGAGTATGATTTCTCTGAAACCATGATAGATTTCAAATCGATCCTGACCAAGATGAGTCTGTGGTGTGAAATAATTTTTGTTGAGTGGATAGATTTTAGTTGGGGTAGTCGCTCAACATTCTACCAGAACAACGAAGCATGGAGTATGATTTCTCTGAAACCACGATAGATTTCAAATCGATCCTGACCAAGATGAGTCTGTGGTGTGAAATAATTTTTGCTTCGGTGGATAGATTTTAGTTAGGGGTAGTTGTTCAACATTCTACCAGAACAACGAACCATGGAGTATGATTTCTCTGAAACCATGATAGATTTCAAATCGATCCTGACCAAGATGAGTCTGTGGTGTGAAATAATTTTTGTTGAGTGGATAGATTTTAGTTGGGGTAGTCGTTCAACATTCTAATAGAACAACGAACCATGGAGTATGATTTCTCTGAAACCATGATAGATTTCAAATCGATCCTGACAAAGATGAGTCTGCGGTGTGAAATAATTTTTGCTTGGGGGATAGATTTTAGTTAGGGGTAGTCGTTCAACATTCTACCAGAACAACGAACCATGGAGTATGATTTCTCTGAAACCATGATAGATTTCAAATCGATGCTGACCAAGATGAGTCTGTGGTGTGAAATAATTTTTGTTGAGTGGATAGATTTTAGTTGGGGTAGTCGTTCAACATTCTGCCAGAACAACGAACCATGGAGTATGATTTCTCTGAAACCATGATAGATTTCAAATCGATCCTGACCAAGATGAGTCTGTGGTGTGAAATAATTTTTGTTGAGTGGATAGATTTTAGTTGGGGTAGTCGTTCAACATTCTGCCAGAACAACGAACCATGGAGTATGATTTCTCTGAAACCATGATAGATTTCAAATCGATCCTGACCAAGATGAGTCTGTGGTGTGAAATAATTTTTGTTGAGTGGATAGATTTTAGTTGGGGTAGTCGTTCAACATTCTACCAGAACAGCGAACCATGGAGTACGATTTCTCTGAAACCATGATAGATTTCAAATCGATCCTGACCAAGATGAGTCTGTGGTGTGAAATAATTTTTGTTGAGTGGATAGATTTTAGTTGGGGTAGTCGTTCAACATTCTACCAGAACAGCGAACCATGGAGTACGATTTCTCTGAAACCATGATAGATTTCAAATCGATCCTGACCAAGATGAGTCTGTGGTGTGAAATAATTTTTGCTTCGGTGGATAGATTTTAGTTGGGGTAGTCGTTCAACATTCTACCAGAACAACGAACCATGGAGTATGATTTCTCTGAAACCATGATAGATTTTAAATCGATCCTGGCCAAGATGAGTCTGTGGTGTGAAATAATTTTTGTTGAGTGGATAGATTTTAGTTGGATTAGTCGTTCAAAATTCTATCAGAACAACGAACCATGGAGTATGATTTCTCTGAAACCATGATAGATTTCAAATCGATCCTGGCCAAGATGAGTCTGTGGTGTGAAATAATATTTTTTGAGTGGATAGATTTTAGTTTGGTAGTCGTTCAACATTCTACCAGAACAACGAACCATGGAGTATGATTTCTCTGAAACCGTGATAGATTTCAAATCGATCCTGACCAAGATGAGTCTGTGGTGTGAAATAATTTTTGTTGAGTGGATAGATTTTAGTTAGGGGTAGTCGTTCAACATTCTACCAGAACAACGAACCATGGAGTGTGATTTCTCTGAAACCATGATAGATTTCAAATCGAACCTGACCAAGATGAGTCTGTGGTGTGAAATAATTCTTGTTGAGTGGATAGATTTTAGTTGGGGTAGTCGTTCCACATTCTATCAGAACAACGAACCATGGAGTATGATTTCTCTGAAACCATGATAGATTTTAAATCGATCCTGGCCAAGATGAGTCTGTGGTGTGAAATAATTTTTGTTGAGTGGATAGATTTTAGTTGGATTAGTCGTTCAACATTCTATCAGAACAACGAACCATGGAGTATGATTTCTCTGAAACCATGATAGATTTCAAATCGATCCTGGCCAAGATGAGTCTGTGGTGTGAAATAATTTTAGTTGAGTGGATAGATTTTAGTTGGGGTAGTCGTTCAACATTCTACCAGAACAACGAACCATGGAGTATGATTTCTCTGAAACCGTGATAGATTTCAAATCGATCCTGACCAAGATGAGTCTGTGGTGTGAAATAATTTTTGTTGAGTGGATAGATTTTAGTTAGGGGTAGTCGTTCAACATTCTACCAGAACAACGAACCATGGAGTGTGATTTCTCTGAAACCATGATAGATTTCAAATCGAACCTGACCAAGATGAGTCTGTGGTGTGAAATAATTTTTGCTTCGGGGGATAGATTTTAGTTAGGGGTAGTCGTTCAACATTCTACCAGAACAACGAACCATGGAGTATGATTTCTCTGAAACCATGATAGATTTCAAATCGATCCTGACCAAGATGAGTCTGTGGTGTGAAATAATTTTTGCTTCGGTGGATAGATTTTAGTTAGGGGTAGTCGTTCAACATTTTACCAGAACAACGAACCATGGAGTATGATTTCTCTGAAACCATGATAGATTTTAAATCGATCCTGACCAAGATGAGTCGGTGGTGTGAAATAATTTTTGTTGAGTGGATAGATTTTAGTTGGATTAGTCGTTCAACATTCTATCAGAACAACGAACCATGGAGTATGATTTCTCTGAAACCATGATAGATTTCAAATCGATCCTGGCCAAGATGAGTCTGTGGTGTGAAATAATTTTAGTTGAGTGGATAGATTTTAGTTGGGGTAGTCGTTCAACATTCTACCAGAACAACGAACCATGGAGTATGATTTCTCTGAAACCGTGATAGATTTCAAATCGATCCTGACCAAGATGAGTCTGTGGTGTGAAATAATTTTTGTTGAGTGGATAGATTTTAGTTGGGGTAGTCGTTCAACATTCTACCAGAACAACGAACCATGGAGTGTGATTTCTCTGAAACCATGATAGATTTCAAATCGAACCTGACCAAGATGAGTCTGTGGTGTGAAATAATTTTTGCTTCGGGGGATAGATTTTAGTTAGGGGTAGTCGTTCAACATTCTACCAGAACAACGAACCATGGAGTATGATTTCTCTGAAACCATGATAGATTTCAAATCGATCCTGACCAAGATGAGTCTGTGGTGTGAAATAATTTTTGCTTCGGTGGATAGATTTTAGTTAACGGTAGTCGTTCAACATTCTACCAGAACAACGAACCATGGAGTGTGATTTCTCTGAAACCATGATAGATTTCAAATCGAACCTGACCAAGATGAGTCTGTGGTGTGAAATAATTTTTGCTTCGGGGGATAGATTTTAGTTAGGGGTAGTCGTTCAACATTCTACCAGAACAACGAACCATGGAGTATGATTTCTCTGAAACCATGATAGATTTCAAATCGATCCTGACCAAGATGAGTCTGTGGTGTGAAATAATTTTTGCTTCGGTGGATAGATTTTAGTTAACGGTAGTCGTTCAACATTCTACCAGAACAACGAACCATGGAGTATGATTTCTCTGAAACCATGATAGATTTCAAATCGATCCTGACCAAGATGAGTCTGTGGTGTGAAATAATTTTTGCTTCGGTGGATAGATTTTAGTTAGGGGTAGTCGTTCAACATTCTACCAGAACAACGAACCATGGAGTATGATTACTCTGAAACCATGATAGATTTCAAATCGATCCTGGCCAAGATGAGTCTGTGGTGTGAAATAATTTTTGTTGAGTGGATAGATTTTAGTTGGGGTAGTCGTTCAACATTCTAATAGAACAACGAACTATGGAGTATGATTTCTCTGAAACCATGATAGATTTCAAATCGATCCTGACAAAGATGAGTCTGCGGTGTGAAATAATTTTTGCTTCGGGGGATAGATTTTAGTTAGGGGTAGTCGTTCAACATTCTACCAGAACAACGAACCATGGAGTATGATTTCTCTGAAACCATGATAGATTTCAAATCGATGCTGACCAAGATGAGTCTGCGGTGTGAAATAATTTTTGTTGAGTGGATAGATTTTAGTTGGGGTAGTCGTTCAACATTCTACCAGAACAGCGAACCATGGAGTACGATTTCTCTGAAACCATGATAGATTTCAAATCAATCCTGACCAAGATGAGTCTGTGGTGTGAAATAATTTTTGTTGAGTGGATAGATTTTAGTTACGGGTAGTCGTTCAACATTCTACCAGAACAACGAACCATGGAGTATGATTTCTCTGAAACCATGATAGATTTTAAATCGATCCTGGCCAAGATGAGTCTGTGGTGTGAAATAATTTTTGTTGAGTGGATAGATTTTAGTTAGGGGTAGTCGTTCAACATTCTAACAGAACAACGAACCAGGGAGTATGATTTCTCTGAAACCATGATAGATTTCAAATCGATCCTGGCCAAGATGAGTCTGTGGTGTGAAATAATTTTAGTTGAGTGGATAGATTTTAGTTGGGGTAGTCGTTCAACATTCTACCAGAACAACGAACCATGGAGTATGATTTCTCTGAAACCGTGATAGATTTCAAATCGATCCTGACCAAGATGAGTCTGTGGTGTGAAATAATTTTTGTTGAGTGGATAGATTTTAGTTAGGGGTAGTCGTTCAACATTCTAAAAGAACAACGAACCATGGAGTGTGATTTCTCTGAAACCATGATAGATTTCAAATCGAACCTGACCAAGATGAGTCTGTGGTGTGAAATAATTTTTGCTTCGGTGGATAGATTTTAGTTAGGGGTAGTCGTTCAACATTCTAATAGAACAACGAACCATGGAGTATGATTTCTCTGAAACCATGATAGATTTCAAATCGATCCTGACCAAGATGAGTCTGTGGTGTGAAATAATTTTTGTTGAGTGGATAGATTTTAGTTGGGGTAGTCGTTCAACATTCTAATAGAACAACGAACTATGGAGTATGATTTCTCTGAAACCATGATAGATTTCAAATCGATCCTGAACAGCGAATCATGGAGTACGATTTCTCTGAAACCATGATAGATTTCAAATCGATCCTGGCCAAGATGAGTCTGTGGTGTGAAATAATTTTTGTTGAGTGGATAGATTTTAGTTGGATTAGTCGTTCAACGTTCTATCAGAACAACGAACCATGGAGTATGATTTCTCTGAAACCATGATAGATTTCAAATCGATCCTGGCCAAGATGAGTCTGTGGTGTGAAATAATTTTTGTTGAGTGGATAGATTTTAGTTGGGGTAGTCGTTCAACATTCTAATAGAACAACGAACCATGGAGTATGATTTCTCTGAAACCATGATAGATTTCAAATCGATCCTGACCAAGATGAGTCTGTGGTGTGAAATAATTTTTGTTGAGTGGATAGATTTTAGTTGGGGTAGTCGTTCAACATTCTAATAGAACAACGAACTATGGAGTATGATTTCTCTGAAACCATGATAGATTTCAAATCGATCCTGAACAACGAACCAGGGAGTATGATTTCTCTGAAACCATGATAGATTTCAAATCGATCCTGGCC
Organism: Xylota sylvarum; assembly: GCA_905220385.1. Classification (NCBI taxonomy): domain Eukaryota; kingdom Metazoa; phylum Arthropoda; class Insecta; order Diptera; family Syrphidae; genus Xylota; species Xylota sylvarum. Next base: position 161,276 of record CAJMZQ010000110.1, read on the forward strand.
AAGATGAGTCTGTGGTGTGAAATAATTTTAGTTGAGTGGATAGATTTTAGTTGGGGTAGTCGTTCAACATTCTACCAGAACAACGAACCATGGAGTATGATTTCTCTGAAACCGTGATAGATTTCAAATCGATCCTGACCAAGATGAGTCTGTGGTGTGAAATAATTTTTGTTGAGTGGATAGATTTTAGTTAGGGGTAGTCGTTCAACATTCTACCAGAACAACGAACCATGGAGTATGATTTCTCTGAAACCATGATAGATTTTAAATCGATCCTGGCCAAGATGAGTCTGTGGTGTGAAATAATTTTTGTTGAGTGGATAGATTTTAGTTGGATTAGTCGTTCAACGTTCTATCAGAACAACGAACCATGGAGTATGATTTCTCTGAAACCATGATAGATTTCAAATCGATCCTGGCCAAGATGAGTCTGTGGTGTGAAATAATTTTAGTTGAGTGGATAGATTTTAGTTGGGGTAGTCGTTCAACATTCTACCAGAACAACGAACCATGGAGTATGATTTCTCTGAAACCGAGATAGATTTCAAATCGATCCTGACCAAGATGAGTCTGTGGTGTGAAATAATTTTTGTTGAGTGGATAGATTTTAGTTGGGGTAGTCGTTCAACATTCTACCAGAACAACGAACCATGGAGTGTGATTTCTCTGAAACCATGATAGATTTCAAATCGAACCTGACCAAGATGAGTCTGTGGTGTGAAATAATTTTTGCTTCTAGGGATAGATTTTAGTTAGGGGTAGTCGTTCAACATTCTACCAGAACAACGAACCATGGAGTATGATTTCTCTGAAACCATGATAGATTTCAAATCGATCCTGACCAAGATGAGTCTGTGGTGTGAAATAATTTTTGCTTCGGTGGATAGATTTTAGTTAGGGGTAGTCGTTCAACATTCTACCAGAACAACGAACCATGGGGTATGATTTCTCTGAAACCATGATAGATTTCAAATCGATCCTGACCAAGATGAGTCTGTGGTGTGAAATAATTTTTGCTTCGGTGGATAGATTTTAGTTAGGGGTAGTCGTTCAACATTCTACCAGAACAACGAACCATGGAGTATGATTTCTCTGAAACCATGATAGATTTCAAATCGAACCTGACCAAGATGAGTCTGTGGTGTGAAATAATTTTTGCTTCTAGGGATAGATTTTAGTTAGGGGTAGTCGTTCAACATTCTACCAGAACAACGAACCATGGAGTATGATTTCTCTGAAACCATGATAGATTTCAAATCGATCCTGACCAAGATGAGTCTGTGGTGTGAAATAATTTTTGCTTCGGTGGATAGATTTTAGTTGGGGTAGTCGTTCAACATTCTATCAGAACAACGAACCATGGAGTATGATTTCTCTGAAACCATGATAGGTTTCAAATCGATCCTGACCAAGATGAGTCTGTGGTTTGAAATAATTTTTGTTGAGTGGATAGATTTTATTTGGGGTAGTCGCTCAACATTCTACCAGAACAACGAACCATGGAGTATGATTTCTCTGAAACCATGATAGATTTCAAATCGATCCTGACCAAGATGAGTCTGTGGTGTGAAATAATTTTTGTTGAGTGGATAGATTTTAGTTGGGGTAGTCGTTCAACATTCTAATAGAACAACGAACTATGGAGTATGATTTCTCTGAAACCATGATAGATTTCAAATCGATCCTGACAAAGATGAGTCTGCGGTGTGAAATAATTTTTGCTTCGGGGGATAGATTTTAGTTAGGGGTAGTCGTTCAACATTCTACCAGAACAACGAACCATGGAGTATGATTTCTCTGAAACCATGATAGATTTCAAATCGATGCTGACCAAGATGAGTCTGTGGTGTGAAATAATTTTTGTTGAGTGGATAGATTTTAGTTGGGGTAGTCGTTCAACATTCTACCAGAACAGCGAACCATGGAGTACGATTTCTCTGAAACCATGATAGATTTCAAATCAATCCTGACCAAGATGAGTCTGTGGTGTGAAATAATTTTTGCTTCGGTGGATAGATTTTAGTTACGGGTAGTCGTTCAACATTCTACCAGAACAACGAACCATGGAGTATGATTTCTCTGAAACCATGATAGATTTTAAATCGATCCTGGCCAAGATGAGTCTGTGGTGTGAAATAATTTTTGTTGAGTGGATAGATTTTAGTTAGGGGTAGTCGTTCAACATTCTAACAGAACAACGAACCATGGAGTATGATTTCTCTGAAACCATGATAGATTTCAAATCGATCCTGGCCAAGATGAGTCTGTGGTGTGAAATAATTTTAGTTGAGTGGATAGATTTTAGTTGGGGTAGTCGTTCAACATTCTACCACAACAACGAACCATGGAGTATGATTTCTCTGAAACCGTGATAGATTTCAAATCGATCCTGACCAAGATGAGTCTGTGGTGTGAAATAATTTTTGTTGAGTGGATAGATTTTAGTTAGGGGTAGTCGTTCAACATTCTACCAGAACAACGAACCATGGAGTGTAATGTCTCTGAAACCATGATAGATTTCAAATCGAACCTGACCAAGATGAGTCTGTGGTGTGAAATAATTTTTGCTTCGGTGGATAGATTTTAGTTACGGGTAGTCGTTCAACATTCTACCAGAACAACGAACCATGGAGTATGATTTCTCTGAAACCATGATAGATTTCAAATCGATCCTGACCAAGATGAGTCTGTGGTGTGAAATAATTTTTGTTGAGTGGATATATTTTAGTTGGGGTAGTCGTTCAACATTCTAATAGAACAACGAACTATGGAGTATGATTTCTCTGAAACCATGATAGATTTCAAATCGATCCTGACAAAGATGAGTCTGCGGTGTGAAATAATTTTTGCTTCTAGGGATAGATTTTAGTTAGGGGTAGTCGTTCAACATTCTACCAGAACAACGAACCATGGAGTATGATTTCTCTGAAACCATGATAGATTTCAAATCGATGCTGACCAAGATGAGTCTGTGGTGTGAAATAATTTTTGTTGAGTGGATAGATTTTAGTTGGGGTAGTCGTTCAACATTCTACCAGAACAGCGAACCATGGAGTACGATTTCTCTGAAACCATGATAGATTTCAAATCGATCCTATCAAAGATGAGTTTGTGGTGTGAAATAATTTTTGCTTCGGTGGATAGATTTTAGTTACGGGTAGTCGTTCAACATTCTACCAGAACAACGAACCATGGAGTATGATTTCTCTGAAACCATGATAGATTTTAAATCGATCCTGGCCAAGATGAGTCTGTGGTGTGAGATAATTTTTGTTGAGTGGATAGATTTTAGTTAGGGGTAGTCGTTCAACATTCTAACAGAACAACGAACCATGGAGTATGATTTCTCTGAAACCATGATAGATTTCAAATCGATCCTGGCCAAGATGAGTCTGTGGTGTGAAATAATTTTAGTTGAGTGGATAGATTTTAGTTGGGGTAGTCGTTCAACATTCTACCAGAACAACGAACCATGGAGTATGATTTCTCTGAAACCGTGATAGATTTCAAATCGATCCTGACCAAGATGAGTCTGTGGTGTGAAATAATTTTTGTTGAGTGGATAGATTTTAGTTAGGGGTAGTCGTTCAACATTCTACCAGAACAACGAACCATGGAGTGTGATTTCTCTGAAACCATGATAGATTTCAAATCGAACCTGACCAAGATGAGCCTGTGGTGTGAAATAATTTTTGCTTCGGTGGATAGATTTTTGTTAGGGGTAGTCGTTCAACATTCTACCAGAACAACGAACCATGGAGTATGATTTCTCTGCAACCGTGATAGATTTCAAATCGATCCTGACAAAGATAAGTCTGCGGTGTGAAATAATTTTTGCTTCGGGGGATAGATTTTAGTTAGGGGTAGTCGTTCAACAATCTACCAGAACAACGAACCATGGAGTATGATTTCTCTGAAACCATGATAGATTTCAAATCGATCCTGACCAAGATGAGTCTGTGGTGTGAAATAATTTTTGTTGAGTGGATAGATTTTAGTTGGGGTAGTCGTTCAACATTCTACCAGAACAACGAACCATGGAGTATGATTTCTCTGAAACCATGATAGATTTCAAATCGATCCTGACCAAGATGAGTCTGCGGTGTGAAATAATTTTTGTTGAGTGGATAGATTTTAGTTAGGAGTAGTCGTTCAACATTCTACCAGAACAACGAACCATGGAGTATGATTTCTCTGAAACTATGATAGATTTCAAATCGACCCTGACCAAGATGAGTCTGTGGTGTGAAATAATTTTTGTTGAGTGGATAGATTTTAGTTGGGGTAGTCGTTCAACATTCTACCAGAACAACGAACCATGGAGTATGATTTCTCTGAAACCATGATAGATTTCAAATCGATCCTGACCAAGATGAGTCTGTGGTGTGAAATAATTTTTGCTTCGGTGGATAGATTTTAGTTGGGGTAGTCGTTCAATATTCTACCAGAACAACGAACCATGGAGTATGATTTCTCTGAAACCATGATAGATTTCAAATCGATCCTGACCAAGATGAGTCTGTGGTGTGAAATAATTTTTGTTGAGTGGATAGATTTTAGTTGGGGTAGTCGTTCAACATTCTACCAGAACAACGAACCATGGAGTATGATTTCTCTGAAACCATGATAGATTTCAAATCGATCCTGACCAAGATGAGTCTGTGGTGTGAAATAATTTTTGTTGAGTGGATAAATTTTAGTTGGGGTAGTCGTTCAACATTCTACCAGAACAACGAACCATGGAGTGTGATTTCTCTGAAACCATGATAGATTTTAAATCGATCCTGACCAAGATGAGTCTGTGGTGTGAAATAATTTTTGTTGAGTGGATAGATTTTAGTTGGGGTAGTCGTTCAACATTCTACCAGAACAACGAACCATGGAGTATGATTTCTCTGAAACCATGATAGATTTTAAATTGATCCTGACCCAGATGAGTCTGTGGTGTGAAATAATTTTTGCTTCGGTGGATAGATTTTAGTTAGGGGTAGTCGTTCAACATTCTACCAGAACAACGAACCATGGAGTATGATTTCTCTGAAACCATGATAGATTTCAAATCGATTCTGACCAAGATGAGTCTGTGGTGTGAAATAATTTTTGTTGAGTGGATAGATTTTAGTTGGGGTAGTCGTTAAATATTCTACCAGAACAACGAACCATGGAGTATGATTTCTCTGAAACCATGATAGATTTCAAATCGATCCTGACCAAGATGAGTCTGTGGTGTGAAATAATTTTTGTTGAGTGGAAAGATTTTAGTTGGGGTAGTCGTTCAACATTCTACCAGAACCACGAACCATGGAGTATGTTTTCTCTGAAACCATGATAGATTTTAAATTGATCCTGACCAAGATGAGTCTGTGGTGTGAAATAATTTTTCCTTCGGTGGATAGATTTTTGTTAGGGGTAGTCGTTCAACATTCTACCAGGACAACGAACCATGGAGTATGATTTCTCTGAAACCATGATAGATTTCAAATCGATCCTGACCAAGATGAGTCCGTGGTGTGAAATAATTTTTGTTGAGTGGATAGATTTTAGTTGGGGTAGTCGTTCAACATTCTACCAGAACAACGAATCATGGAGTATGATTTCTCTGAAACCATGATAGATTTCAAATCGATCCTGACCAAGATGAGTCCGTGGTGTGAAATAATTTTTGTTGAGTGGATAGATTTTAGTTGGGGTAGTCGTTCAACATTCTACCAGAACAACGAACCATGGAGTATGATTTTTCTGAAACTATGATAGATTTCAAATCGACCCTGACCAAGATGAGTCTGTGGTGTGAAATAATTTTTGTTGAGTGGATAGATTTTAGTTGGGGTAGTCGTTCAACATTCTACCAGAACAACGAACCATGGAGTATGATTTCTCTGAAACCATGATAGATTTCAAATCGATCCTGACCAAGATGAGTCTGTGGTGTGAAATAATTTTTGTTGAGTGGATAGATTTTAGTTGGGGTAGTCGTTCAACATTCTACCAGAACAACGAACCATGGAGTATGATTTCTCTGAAACCATGATAGATTTCAAATCGATCCTGACCAAGATGAGTCTGTGGTGTGAAATAATTTTTGTTGAGTGGATAGATTTTAGTTGGGGTAGTCGTTAAATATTCTACCAGAACAACGAACCATGGAGTATGATTTCTCTGAAACCATGATAGATTTCAAATCGATCCTGACCAAGATGAGTCTGTGGTGTGAAATAATTTTTGTTGATGGATAGATTTTAGTTGGGGTAGTCGTTCAACATTCTACCAGAACAACGAACCATGGAGTATGATTTCTCTGAAACCATGATAGATTTCAAATCGATCCTGACCAAGACGAGTCCGTGGTGTGAAATAATTTTTGTTGAGTGGATAGATTTTAGTTGGGGTAGTCGTTCAACATTCTACCAGAACAACGAATCATGGAGTATGATTTCTCTGAAACCATGATAGATTTCAAATCGATCCTGACCAAGATGAGTCCGTGGTGTGAAATAATTTTTGTTGAGTGGATAGATTTTAGTTGGGGTAGTCGTTCAACATTCTACCAGAACAACGAATCATGGAGTATGATTTCTCTGAAACCATGATAGATTTCAAATCGATCCTGACCAAGATGAGTCCGTGGTGTGAAATAATTTTTGTTGAGTGGATAGATTTTAGTTGGGGTAGTCGTTCAACATTCTACCAGAACAACGAACCATGGAGTATGATTTTTCTGAAACCATGATAGATTTCAAATCGATCCTGACCAAGATGAGTCTGTGGTATGAAATAATTTTTGTTGAGTGGATAGATTTTAGTTGGGGTAGTCGTTCAACATTCTACCAGAACAACGAACCATGGAGTATGATTTCTCTGAAACCATGATAGATTTCAAATCGATCCTGACCAAGATGAGTCTGTGGTGTGAAATAATTTTTGTTGAGTGGATAGGTTTTAGTTGGGGTAGTCGTTCAACATTCTACCAGAACAACGAACCATGGAGTATGATTTTTCTGAAACCATGATAGATTTCAAATCGATCCTGACAAAGATGAGTCTGCGGTGTGAAATAATGTTTGCTTCGGGGGATAGATTTTAGTTATTGGTAGTCGTTCAACATTCTACCAGAACAACGAACCATGGAGTATGATTTCTCTGAAACCGTGATAGATTTTAAATTGATCCTGACCAAGATGAGTCTGTGGTGTGAAATAATTTTTGTTGAGTGGATAGATTTTAGTTGGGGTAGTCGTTCAACATTCTACCAGAACAACGAACCATGGAGTATGATTTCTCTGAAACCATGATAGATTTCAAATCGATCCTGACCAAGATGAGTCTGTGGTGTGAAATAATTTTTGTTGAGTGGATAGATTTTAGTTGGGGTAGTCGTTCAATATTCTACCAGAACAACGAACCATGAAGTATGATTTCTCTGAAACCATGATAGCTTTCAAATCGATCCTGACCAAGATGAGTCTGTGGTGTGAAATAATTTTTGTTGAGTGGATAGATTTTAGTTGGGGTAGTCGTTCAACATTCTATCAGAACAACGAACCATGGAGTATGTTTTCTCTGAAACCATGATAGATTTTAAATTGATCTTGACCAAGATGAGTCTGTGGTGTGAAATAATTTTTGCTTCGGTGGATAGATTTTAGTTAGGGGTAGTCGTTCAACATTCTACCAGAACAACGAACCATGGAGTATGATTTCTCTGAAACCATGATAGATTTCAAATCGATCCTGACCAAGATGAGTCCGTGGTGTGAAATAATTTTTGTTGAGTTAATAGATTTTAGTTGGGGTAGTCGTTCAACATTCTACCAGAACAACGAAACATGCAGTATGATTTCTTTGAAACCATGATAGATTTCAAATCGATCCTGTCCAAGATGAGTCTGTGGTGTGAAATAATTTTTGTTGAGTGGATAGATTTTAGTTGGGGTAGTCGTTCAACATTCTACCAGAACAACGAACCATGGAGTATGATTTCTCTGAAACCATGATAGATTTCAAATCGATCCTGACCAAGATGAGTCTGTGGTGTGAAATAATTTTTGTTGAGTGGATAGATTTTAGTTGGGGTAGTCGTTCAACATTCTACCAGAACAACTAACCATGGAGTATGATTTCTCTGAAACCATGATAGATTTCAAATCGATCCTGACCAAGATGAGTCTGTGGTGTGAAATAATTTTTGCTTCGGTGGATAGATTTTAGTTCGGGGTAGTCGTTCAACATTCTATCAGAACAACTAACCATGGAGTATGATTTCTCTGAAACCATGATAGATTTCAAATCGATCCTGAACAAGATGAGTCTGTGGTGTGAAATAATTTTTGTTGAGTGGATAGATTTTAGTTGGGGTAGTCGTTCAACATTCGACCAGAACAACGAACCATGGAGTATGATTTCTCTGAAACCATGATAGATTTCAAATCGATCCTGACAAAGATGAGTCTGCGGTGTGAAATAATGTTTGCTTCGGGGGATAGATTTTAGATATTGGTAGTCGTTCAACATTCTACCAGAACAACGAACCATGGAGTATGATTTCTCTGAAACCATGATAGATTTCAAATCGATCCTATCAAAGATGAGTTTGTGGTGCGAAATAATTTTTGCTTCGGTGGATAGATTTCAGTTAGGAGTAGTCGTTCAATATTCTACCAGAACAACAAACCATGGAGTATGATTTCTCTGAAACCATGATAGATTTCAAATCGATCCTGACCAAGATGAGTCTGTGGTGTGAAATAATTTTTGTTGAGTGGATAGATTTTAGTTGGGGTAGTCGTTCAACATTCTACCAGAACAACGAACCATGGAGTATGTTTTCTCTGAAACCATGATAGATTTTAAATTGATCCTGACCAAGATGAGTCTGTGGTGTGAAATAATTTTTGCTTCGGTGGATAGATTTTAGTTAGGGGTAGTCGTTCAACATTCTACCAGAACAACGAACCATGGAGTATGATTTCTCTGAAACCATGATAGATTTCAAATCGATCCTGACCAAGATGAGTCCGTGGTGTGAAATAATTTTTGTTGAGTGGATAGATTTTAGTTGGGGTAGTCGTTCAACATTCTACCAGAACAACGAATCATGGAGTATGATTTCTCTGAAACCATGATAGATTTCAAATTGATCCTGACCAAGATGAGTCTGTGGTGTGAAATAATTTTTGTTTCGGTTGATAGATTTTAGTTAGGGGTAGTCGTTCAACATTCTACCAGAACAACGAAAAATGGAGTATGATTTCTCTGAAACCATGATAGATTTCAAATCGATCCTGACCAAGATGAGTCCGTGGTGTGAAATAATTTTTGTTGAGTGGATAGATTTTAGTTGGGGTAGTCGTTCAACATTCTACCAGAACAACGAATCATGGAGTATGATTTCTCTGAAACCATGATAGATTTCAAATCGATCCTGTCTAAGATGAGTCTGTGGTGTGAAATAATTTTTGTTGAGTGGATAGATTTTAGTTGGGGTAGTCGTTCAACATTCTACCAGAACAACGAACCATGGAGTATGATTTCTCTGAAACCATGATAGATTTCAAATCGATCCTGACCAAGATGAGTCTGTGGTGTGAAATAATTTTTGCTTCGGTGGATAGATTTTAGATTTAGATAGATTTTACATTCTACCAGAACAACGAACCATGGAGTATGATTTCTCTGAAACCATAGATGATAGATTTCAAATCGATCCTGACCAAGATGAGTCCGTGGTGTGAAATAATTTTTGTTGAGTGGATAGATTTTAGTTGGGGTAGTCGTTCAACATTCTACCAGAACAACGAATCATGGAGTATGATTTCTCTGAAACCATGATAGATTTCAAATCGATCCTGTCCAAGATGAGTCTGTGGTGTGAAATAATTTTTGTTGAGTGGATAGATTTTAGTTGGGGTAGTCGTTCAACATTCTACCAGAACAACGAACCATGGAGTATGATTTCTCTGAAACCATGATAGATTTCAAATCGTCCTGACCAAGATGAGTCTGTGGTGTGAAATAATTTTTGTTGAGTGGATAGATTTTAGTTGGGGTAGTCGTTCAATATTCTACCAGAACAACTAACCATGGAGTATGATTTCTCTGAAACCATGATTGATTTCAAATCGATCCTGACCAAGATGAGTCTGTGGTGTGAAATAATTTTTGCTTCGGTGGATAGATTTTAGTTAGGGGTAGTCGTTCAACATTCTATCAGAACAACTAACCATGGAGTATGATTTCTCTGAAACCATGATAGATTTCAAATCGATCCTGACCAAGATGAGTCTGTGGTGTGAAATAATTTTTGTTGAGTGGATAGATTTTAGTTGGGGTAGTCGTTCAACATTCTACCAGAACAACGAACCATGGAGTATGATTTCTCTGAAACCATGATAGATTTCAAATCGATCCTGGCCAAGATGAGTCTGTGGTGTGAAATAATTTTTGTTGAGTGGATAGATTTTAGTTGGGGTAGTCGTTCAACATTCTACCAGAACAACGAACCATGGAGTATGATTTCTCTGAAACCATGATAGATTTCAAATCGATCCTGGCAAAGATGAGTCTGTGGTGCGAAATAATTTTTGCTTCGGTGGATAGATTTTAGTTAGGAGTAGTCGTTCAATATTCTACCAGAACAACGAATCATGGAGTATGATTTCTCTGAAACCATGATAGATTTCAAATCGATCCTGACCAAGATGAGTCTGTGGTGTGAAACAATTTTTGTTGAGTGGATAGATTTTAGTTGGGCTAGTCGTTCAACATTCTACCAGAACAACGAACCATGGAGTATGTTTTCTCTGAAACCATGATAGATTTTAAATTGATCCTGACCAAGATGAGTCTGTGGTGTGAAATAATTTTTGCTTCGGTGGATAGATTTTAGTTAGGGGTAGTCGTTCAACATTCTACCAGAACAACGAATCATGGAGTATGATTTCTCTGAAACCAGGATAGATTTCAAATCGATCCTGACCAAGATGAGTCCGTGGTGTGAAATAATTTTTGTTGGGTGGATAGATTTCAGTTGGGGTAGTCGTTCAACATTCTACCAGAACAACGAATCATGGAGTATGATTTCTCTGAAACCATGATAGATTTCAAATTGATCCTGACCAAGATGAGTCTGTGGTGTGAAATAATTTTTGTTGAGTGGATAGATTTTAGTTGGGGTAGTCGTTCAACATTCTACCAGAACAACGAATCATGGAGTATGATTTCTCTGAAACCATGATAGATTTCAAATCGATCCTGACCAAGATGAGTCTGTGGTGTGAAATAATTTTTGTTGAGTGGATAGATTTTAGTTGGGGTAGTCGTTCAACATTCTACCAGAACAACGAACCATGGAGTATGATTTTTCTGAAACCATGATAGATTTCAAATCGATCCTGACAAAGATGAGTCTGCGGTGTGAAATAATGTTTGCTTCGGGGGATAGATTTTAGATATTGGTAGTCGTTCAACATTCTACCAGAACAACGAACCATGGAGTATGATTTCTCTGAAACCATGATAGATTTCAAATCGATCCTGACCAAGATGAGTCTGTGGTGTGAAATAATTTTTGTTGAGTGGATAGATTTTAGTTGGGGTAGTCGTTCAACATTCTACCAGAACAACGAACCATGGAGTATGATTTCTCTGAAACCATGATAGATTTTAAATTGATCCTGACCAAGATGAGTCTGTGGTGTGAAATAATTTTTGCTTCGGTGGATAGATTTTAGTTAGGGGTAGTCGTTCAACATTCTACCAGAACAACGAACCATGGAGTATGATTTCTCTGAAACCATGATAGATTTCAAATCGATCCTGACCAAGATGAGTCTGTGGTGTGAAATAATTTTTGTTGAGTGGATAGATTTTAGTTGGGGTAGTCGTTCAATATTCTACCAGAACAACGAACCATGGAGTATGATTTCTCTGAAACCATGATAGATTTCAAATCGATCCTGACCAAGATGAGTCTGTGGTGTGAAATAATTTTTGTTGAGTGGATAGAATTTAGTTGGGGTAGTCGTTCAACATTCTACCAGAACAGCGAACCATGGAGTATGTTTTCTCTGAAACCATGATAGATTTTAAATTGATCCTGACCAAGATGAGTTTGTGGTGTGAAATAATTTTTGCTTCGGTGGATAGATTTTAGTTAGGGGTAGTCGTTCAACATTCTACCAGAACAACGAATCATGGAGTATGATTTCTCTGAAACCATGATAGATTTCAAATCGATCCTGTCCAAGATGAGTCTGTGGTGTGAAATAATTTTTGTTGAGTGGATAGATTTTAGTTGGGGTAGTCGTTCAACATTCTACCAGAACAACGAACCATGGAGTATGATTTCTCTGGAACCATGATAGATTTCAAATCGATCCTGACCAAGATGAGTCTGTGGTGTGAAATAATTTTTGTTGAGTGGATAGATTTCAGTTAGGGGTAGTCGTTCAACATTCTACCAGAACAACTAACCATGGAGTATGATTTCTCTGAAACCATGATAGATTTCAAATCGATCCTGACCAAGATGAGTCTGTGGTGTGAAATAATTTTTGCTTCGGTGGATAGATTTTAGTTACTGGTAGTCGTTCAACATTCTATCAGAACAACGAACCATGGAGTATGATTTCTCTGAAACCATGATAGATTTCAAATCGATCCTGACCAAGATGAGTCTGTGGTGTGAAATAATTTTTGTTGAGTGGATAGATTTTAGTTGGGGTAGTCGTTCAATATTCTACCAGAACAACGAACCGTGGAGTATGATTTCTCTGAAACCATGATAGATTTCAAATCGATCCTGACCAAGATGAGTCTGTGGTGTGAAATAATTTTTGCTTCGGTGGATAGATTTTAGTTACTGGTAGTCGTTCAACATTCTATCAGAACAACGAACCATGGAGTATGATTTCTCTGAAACCATGATAGATTTCAAATCGATCCTGACCCAGATGAGTCTGTGGTGTGAAATAATTTTTGTTGAGTGGATAGATTTTAGTTGGGGTAGTCGTTCAATATTCTACCAGAACAACGAACCGTGGAGTATGATTTCTCTGAAACCATGATAGATTTCAAATCGATCCTGACCAAGATGAGTCTGTGGTGTGAAATAATTTTTGTTGAGTGGATAGATTTTAGTTGGGCTAGTCGTTCAACATTCTACCAGAACAACGAACCATGGAGTATGTTTTCTCTGAAACCATGATAGATTTTAAATTGATCCTGACCAAGATGAGTCTGTGGTGTGAAATAATTTTTGCTTCGGTGGATAGATTTTAGTTAGGGGTAGTCGTTCAACATTCTACCAGAACAACGAATCATGGAGTATGATTTCTCTGAAACCAGGATAGATTTCAAATCGATCCTGACCAAGATGAGTCCGTGGTGTGAAATAATTTTTGTTGGGTGGATAGATTTCAGTTGGGGTAGTCGTTCAACATTCTACCAGAACAACGAATCATGGAGTATGATTTCTCTGAAACCATGATAGATTTCAAATTGATCCTGACCAAGATGAGTCTGTGGTGTGAAATAATTTTTGTTGAGTGGATAGATTTTAGTTGGGGTAGTCGTTCAACATTCTACCAGAACAACGAATCATGGAGTATGATTTCTCTGAAACCATGATAGATTTCAAATCGATCCTGACCAAGATGAGTCTGTGGTGTGAAATAATTTTTGTTGAGTGGATAGATTTTAGTTGGGGTAGTCGTTCAACATTCTACCAGAACAACGAACCATGGAGTATGATTTTTCTGAAACCATGATAGATTTCAAATCGATCCTGACAAAGATGAGTCTGCGGTGTGAAATAATGTTTGCTTCGGGGGATAGATTTTAGATATTGGTAGTCGTTCAACATTCTACCAGAACAACGAACCATGGAGTATGATTTCTCTGAAACCATGATAGATTTCAAATCGATCCTGACCAAGATGAGTCTGTGGTGTGAAATAATTTTTGTTGAGTGGATAGATTTTAGTTGGGGTAGTCGTTCAACATTCTACCAGAACAACGAACCATGGAGTATGATTTCTCTGAAACCATGATAGATTTTAAATTGATCCTGACCAAGATGAGTCTGTGGTGTGAAATAATTTTTGCTTCGGTGGATAGATTTTAGTTAGGGGTAGTCGTTCAACATTCTACCAGAACAACGAACCATGGAGTATGATTTCTCTGAAACCATGATAGATTTCAAATCGATCCTGACCAAGATGAGTCTGTGGTGTGAAATAATTTTTGTTGAGTGGATAGATTTTAGTTGGGGTAGTCGTTCAATATTCTACCAGAACAACGAAACATGGAGTATGATTTCTCTGAAACCATGATAGATTTCAAATCGATCCTGACCAAGATGAGTCTGTGGTGTGAAATAATTTTTGTTGAGTGGATAGAATTTAGTTGGGGTAGTCGTTCAACATTCTACCAGAACAGCGAACCATGGAGTATGTTTTCTCTGAAACCATGATAGATTTTAAATTGATCCTGACCAAGATGAGTTTGTGGTGTGAAATAATTTTTGCTTCGGTGGATAGATTTTAGTTAGGGGTAGTCGTTCAACATTCTACCAGAACAACGAATCATGGAGTATGATTTCTCTGAAACCATGATAGATTTCAAATCGATCCTGTCCAAGATGAGTCTGTGGTGTGAAATAATTTTTGTTGAGTGGATAGATTTTAGTTGGGGTAGTCGTTCAACATTCTACCAGAACAACGAACCATGGAGTATGATTTCTCTGGAACCATGATAGATTTCAAATCGATCCTGACCAAGATGAGTCTGTGGTGTGAAATAATTTTTGTTGAGTGGATAGATTTCAGTTAGGGGTAGTCGTTCAACATTCTACCAGAACAACTAACCATGGAGTATGATTTCTCTGAAACCATGATAGATTTCAAATCGATCCTGACCAAGATGAGTCTGTGGTGTGAAATAATTTTTGCTTCGGTGGATAGATTTTAGTTACTGGTAGTCGTTCAACATTCTATCAGAACAACGAACCATGGAGTATGATTTCTCTGAAACCATGATAGATTTCAAATCGATCCTGACCAAGATGAGTCTGTGGTGTGAAATAATTTTTGTTGAGTGGATAGATTTTAGTTGGGGTAGTCGTTCAATATTCTACCAGAACAACGAACCGTGGAGTATGATTTCTCTGAAACCATGATAGATTTCAAATCGATCCTGACCAAGATGAGTCTGTGGTGTGAAATAATTTTTGTTGAGTGGATAGAATTTAGTTGGGGTAGTCGTTCAAAATTCTACCAGAACAACGAACCATGGAGTATGTTTTCTTTGAAACCATGATAGATTTTAAATTGATCCTGACCAAGATGAGTCTGTGGTGTGAAATAATTTTTGCTTCGGTGGATAGATTTTAGTTAGGGGTAGTCGTTCAACATTCTACCAGAACAACGAATCATGGAGTATGATTTCTCTGAAACCAGGATAGATTTCAAATCGATCCTGACCAAGATGAGTCCGTGGTGTGAAATAATTTTTGTTGAGTGGATAGATTTCAGTTGGGGTAGTCGTTCAACATTCTACCAGAACAACGAATCATGGAGTATGATTTCTCTGAAACCATGATAGATTTCAAATTGATCCTGACCAAGATGAGTCTGTGGTGTGAAATAATTTTTGTTGAGTGGATAGATTTTAGTTGGGGTAGTCGTTCAACATTCTACCAGAACAACGAATCATGGAGTATGATTTCTCTGAAACCATGATAGATTTCAAATCGATCCTGACCAAGATGAGTCTGTGGTGTGAAATAATTTTTGTTGAGTGGATAGATTTTAGTTGGGGTAGTCGTTCAATATTCTACCAGAACAACGAACCGTGGAGTATGATTTCTCTGAAACCATGATAGATTTCAAATCGATCCTGACCAAGATGAGTCTGTGGTGTGAAATAATTTTTGTTGAGTGGATAGAATTTAGTTGGGGTAGTCGTTCAAAATTCTACCAGAACAACGAACCATGGAGTATGATTTCTCTGAAACCATGATAGATTTCAAATCGATCCTGACCAAGATGAGTCCGTGGTGTGAAATAATTTTTGTTGAGTTAATAGATTTTAGTTGGGGTAGTCGTTCAACATTCTACCAGAACAACGAATCATGGAGTATGATTTCTCTGAAACCATGATAGATTTCAAATCGATCCTGTCCAAGATGAGTCTGTGGTGTGAAATAATTTTTGTTGAGTGGATAGATTTTAGTTGGGGTAGTCGTTCAACATTCTACCAGAACAACGAACCATGGAGTATGATTTCTCTGGAACCATGATAGATTTCAAATCGATCCTGACCAAGATGAGTCTGTGGTGTGAAATAATTTTTGTTGAGTGGATAGATTTTAGTTGGGGTAGTCGTTCAACATTCTACCAGAACAACGAACCATGGAGTATGATTTCTCTGAAACCATGATAGATTTCAAATCGATCCTGACCAAGATGAGTCTGTGGTGTGAAATAATTTTTGTTGAGTGGATAGATTTTAGTTGGGGTAGTCGTTCAATATTCTACCAGAACAACGAACCATGGAGTATGATTTCTCTGAAACCATGATAGATTTTAAATTGATCCTGACCAAGATGAGTCTGTGGTGTGAAATAATTTTTGCTTCGGTGGATAGATTTTAGTTAGGGGTAGTCGTTCAACATTCTACCAGAACAACGAATCATGGAGTATGATTTCTCTGAAACCAGGATAGATTTCAAATCGATCCTGACCAAGATGAGTCCGTGGTGTGAAATAATTTTTGTTGAGTGGATAGATTTCAGTTGGGGTAGTCGTTCAACATTCTACCAGAACAACGAATCATGGAGTATGATTTCTCTGAAACCATGATAGATTTCAAATTGATCCTGACCAAGATGAGTCTGTGGTGTGAAATAATTTTTGTTGAGTGGATAGATTTTAGTTGGGGTAGTCGTTCAACATTCTACCAGAACAACGAATCATGGAGTATGATTTCTCTGAAACCATGATAGATTTCAAATCGATCCTGTCCAAGATGAGTCTGTGGTGTGAAATAATTTTTGTTGAGTGGATAGATTTTAGTTGGGGTAGTCGTTCAACATTCTACCAGAACAACGAACCATGGAGTATGATTTCTCTGGAACCATGATAGATTTCAAATCGATCCTGACCAAGATGAGTCTGTGGTGTGAAATAATTTTTGTTGAGTGGATAGATTTTAGTTGGGGTAGTCGTTCAACATTCTACCAGAACAACGAACCATGGAGTATGATTTTTCTGAAACCATGATAGATTTTAAATCGATCCTGGCAAAGATGAGTCTGTGGTGCGAAATAATTTTTGCTTCGGTGGATAGATTTTAGTTAGGAGTAGTCGTTCAATATTCTACCAGAACAACGAATCATGGAGTATGATTTCTCTGAAACCATGATAGATTTCAAATCGATCCTGACCAAGATGAGTCTGTGGTGTGAAATAATTTTTGTTGAGTGGATAGATTTTAGTTGGGGTAGTCGTTCAATATTCTACCAGAACAACGAACCATGGAGTATGATTTCTCTGAAACCATGATAGATTTTAAATTGATCCTGACCAAGATGAGTCTGTGGTGTGAAATAATTTTTGCTTCGGTGGATAGATTTTAGTTAGGGGTAGTCGTTCAACATTCTACCAGAACAACGAATCATGGAGTATGATTTCTCTGAAACCAGGATAGATTTCAAATCGATCCTGACCAAGATGAGTCCGTGGTGTGAAATAATTTTTGTTGAGTGGATAGATTTCAGTTGGGGTAGTCGTTCAACATTCTACCAGAACAACGAATCATGGAGTATGATTTCTCTGAAACCATGATAGATTTCAAATTGATCCTGACCAAGATGAGTCTGTGGTGTGAAATAATTTTTGTTGAGTGGATAGATTTTAGTTGGGGTAGTCGTTCAACATTCTACCAGAACAACGAATCATGGAGTATGATTTCTCTGAAACCATGATAGATTTCAAATCGATCCTGACCAAGATGAGTCTGTGGTGTGAAATAATTTTTGTTGAGTGGATAGATTTTAGTTGGGGTAGTCGTTCAACATTCTACCAGAACAACGAACCATGGAGTATGATTTTTCTGAAACCATGATAGATTTCAAATCGATCCTGACAAAGATGAGTCTGCGGTGTGAAATAATGTTTGCTTCGGGGGATAGATTTTAGATATTGGTAGTCGTTCAACATTCTACCAGAACAACGAACCATGGAGTATGATTTCTCTGAAACCATGATAGATTTCAAATCGATCCTGACCAAGATGAGTCTGTGGTGTGAAATAATTTTTGTTGAGTGGATAGATTTTAGTTGGGGTAGTCGTTCAACATTCTACCAGAACAACGAACCAAGGAGTATGATTTCTCTGAAACCATGATAGATTTTAAATTGATCCTGACCAAGATGAGTCTGTGGTGTGAAATAATTTTTGCTTCGGTGGATAGATTTTAGTTAGGGGTAGTCGTTCAACATTCTACCAGAACAACGAACCATGGAGTATGATTTCTCTGAAACCATGATAGATTTCAAATCGATCCTGACCAAGATGAGTCTGTGGTGTGAAATAATTTTTGTTGAGTGGATAGATTTTAGTTGGGGTAGTCGTTCAATATTCTACCAGAACAACGAACCATGGAGTATGATTTCTCTGAAACCATGATAGATTTCAAATCGATCCTGACCAAGATGAGTCTGTGGTGTGAAATAATTTTTGTTGAGTGGATAGAATTTAGTTGGGGTAGTCGTTCAACATTCTACCAGAACAGCGAACCATGGAGTATGTTTTCTCTGAAACCATGATAGATTTTAAATTGATCCTGACCAAGATGAGTTTGTGGTGTGAAATAATTTTTGCTTCGGTGGATAGATTTTAGTTAGGGGTAGTCGTTCAACATTCTACCAGAACAACGAATCATGGAGTATGATTTCTCTGAAACCATGATAGATTTCAAATCGATCCTGTCCAAGATGAGTCTGTGGTGTGAAATAATTTTTGTTGAGTGGATAGATTTTAGTTGGGGTAGTCGTTCAACATTCTACCAGAACAACGAACCATGGAGTATGATTTCTCTGGAACCATGATAGATTTCAAATCGATCCTGACCAAGATGAGTCTGTGGTGTGAAATAATTTTTGTTGAGTGGATAGATTTTAGTTGGGGTAGTCGTTCAACATTCTACCAGAACAACTAACCATGGAGTATGATTTCTCTGAAACCATGATAGATTTCAAATCGATCCTGACCAAGATGAGTCTGTGGTGTGAAATAATTTTTGCTTCGGTGGATAGATTTTAGTTACTGGTAGTCGTTCAACATTCTATCAGAACAACGAACCATGGAGTATGATTTCTCTGAAACCATGATAGATTTCAAATCGATCCTGACCAAGATGAGTCTGTGGTGTGAAATAATTTTTGTTGAGTGGATAGATTTTAGTTGGGGTAGTCGTTCAATATTCTACCAGAACAACGAACCGTGGAGTATGATTTCTCTGAAACCATGATAGATTTCAAATCGATCCTGACCAAGATGAGTCTGTGGTGTGAAATAATTTTTGTTGAGTGGATAGAATTTAGTTGGGGTAGTCGTTCAAAATTCTACCAGAACAACGAACCATGGAGTATGTTTTCTCTGAAACCATGATAGATTTTAAATTGATCCTGACCAAGATGAGTCTGTGGTGTGAAATAATTTTTGCTTCGGTGGATAGATTTTAGTTAGGGGTAGTCGTTCAACATTCTACCAGAACAACGAATCATGGAGTATGATTTCTCTGAAACCAGGATAGATTTCAAATTGATCCTGACCAAGATGAGTCTGTGGTGTGAAATAATTTTTGTTGAGTGGATAGATTTTAGTTGGGGTAGTCGTTCAACATTCTACCAGAACAACGAATCATGGAGTATGATTTCTTTGTCAATAGAACAGTGTGAAATAATTTTTGTTGAGTGGATAGATTTTAGTTGGGGTAGTCGTTCAATATTCTACCAGAACAACGAACCATGGAGTATGATTTCTCTGAAACCATGATAGATTTCAAATCGATCCTGACCAAGATGAGTCTGTGGTGTGAAATAATTTTTGTTGAGTGGATAGAATTTAGTTGGGGTAGTCGTTCAACATTCTACCAGAACAACGAACCATGGAGTATGATTTCTCTGAAACCATGATAGATTTCAAATCGATCCTGACCAAGATGAGTCCGTGGTGTGAAATAATTTTTGTTGAGTTAATAGATTTTAGTTGGGGTAGTCGTTCAACATTCTACCAGAACAACGAATCATGGAGTATGATTTCTCTGAAACCATGATAGATTTCAAATCGATCCTGTCCAAGATGAGTCTGTGGTGTGAAATAATTTTTGTTGAGTGGATAGATTTTAGTTGGGGTAGTCGTTCAACATTCTACCAGAACAACGAACCATGGAGTATGATTTCTCTGGAACCATGATAGATTTCAAATCGATCCTGACCAAGATGAGTCTGTGGTGTGAAATAATTTTTGTTGAGTGGATAGATTTTAGTTGGGGTAGTCGTTCAACATTCTACCAGAACAACTAACCATGGAGTATGATTTCTCTGAAACCATGATAGATTTCAAATCGATCCTGACCAAGATGAGTCTGTGGTGTGAAATAATTTTTGCTTCGGTGGATAGATTTTAGTTACTGGTAGTCGTTCAACATTCTACCAGAACAACGAACCATGGAGTATGATTTCTCTGAAACCATGATAGATTTCAAATCGATCCTGACCAAGATGAGTCTGTGGTGTGAAATAATTTTTGTTGAGTGGATAGATTTTAGTTGGGGTAGTCGTTCAACATTCTACCAGAACAACGAACCATGGAGTATGATTTCTCTGAAACCATGATAGATTTCAAATCGATCCTGGCCAAGATGAGTCTGTGGTGTGAAATAATTTTTGTTGAGTGGATAGATTTTAGTTGGGGTAGTCGTTCAACATTCTACCAGAACAACGAACCATGGAGTATGATTTCTCTGAAACCATGATAGATTTCAAATCGATCCTGGCAAAGATGAGTCTGTGGTGCGAAATAATTTTTGCTTCGGTGGATAGATTTTAGTTAGGAGTAGTCGTTCAATATTCTACCAGAACAACGAACCATGGAGTATGATTTCTCTGAAACCATGATAGATTTCAAATCGATCCTGACCAAGATGAGTCTGTGGTGTGAAATAATTTTTGTTGAGTGGATAGATTTTAGTTGGGGTAGTCGTTCAACATTCTACCAGAACAACGAACCATGGAGTATATTTTCTCTGAAACCATGATAGATTTTAAATTGATCCTGACCAAGATGAGTCTGTGGTGTGAAATAATTTTTGCTTCGGTGGATAGATTTTAGTTAGGGGTAGTCGTTCAACATTCTACCAGAACAACGAACCATGGAGTATGATTTCTCTGAAACCATGATAGATTTCAAATCGATCCTGACCAAGATGAGTCCGTGGTGTGAAATAATTTTTGTTGAGTGGATAGATTTTAGTTGGGGCAGTCGTTCAACATTCTACCAGAACAACGAATCATGGAGTATGTTTTCTCTGAAACCATGATAGATTTTAAATTGATCCTGACCAAGATGAGTCTGTGGTGTGAAATAATTTTTGCTTCGGTGGATAGATTTTAGTTAGGGGTAGTCGTTCAACATTCTACCAGAACAACGAATCATGGAGTATGATTTCTCTGAAACCATGATAGATTTCAAATCGATCCTGACCAAGATGAGTCTGTGGTGTGAAATAATTTTTGTTGAGTGGATAGATTTTAGTTGGGGTAGTCGTTCAACATTCTACCAGAACAACGAATCATGGAGTATGTTTTCTCTGAAACCATGATAGATTTTAAATTGATCCTGACCAAGATGAGTCCGTGGTGTGAAATAATTTTTGTTGAGTGGATAGATTTTAGTTGGGGTAGTCGTTCAACATTCTACCAGAACAACGAATCATGGAGTATGATTTCTCTGAAACCATGATAGATTTCAAATCGATCCTGTCCAAGATGAGTCTGTGGTGTGAAATAATTTTTGTTGAGTGGATAGATTTTAGTTGGGGTAGTCGTTCAACATTCTACCAGAACAACGAATCATGGAGTATGATTTCTCTGAAACCATGATAGATTTCAAATTGATCCTGACCAAGATGAGTCTGTGGTGTGAAATAATTTTTGTTGAGTGGATAGATTTTAGTTGGGGTAGTCGTTCAACATTCTACCAGAACAACGAATCATGGAGTATGATTTCTCTGAAACCATGATAGATTTCAAATCGATCCTGACCAAGATGAGTCTGTGGTGTGAAATAATTTTTGTTGAGTGGATAGATTTTAGTTGGGGTAGTCGTTCAACATTCTACCAGAACAACGAACCATGGAGTATGATTTTTCTGAAACCATGATAGATTTCAAATCGATCCTGACAAAGATGCGTCTGCGGTGTGAAATAATGTTTGCTTCGGGGGATAGATTTTAGATATTGGTAGTCGTTCAACATTCTACCAGAACAACGAACCATGGAGTATGATTTCTCTGAAACCATGATAGATTTCAAATCGATCCTGACCAAGATGAGTCCGTGGTGTGAAATAATTTTTGTTGAGTGGATAGATTTTAGTTGGGGTAGTCGTTCAACATTCTACCAGAACAACGAACCATGGAGTATGATTTCTCTGAAACCATGATAGATTTTAAATTGATCCTGACCAAGATGAGTCTGTGGTGTGAAATAATTTTTGCTTCGGTGGATAGATTTTAGTTAGGGGTAGTCGTTCAACATTCTACCAGAACAACGAACCATGGAGTATGATTTCTCTGAAACCATGATAGATTTCAAATCGATCCTGACCAAGATGAGTCTGTGGTGTGAAATAATTTTTGTTGAGTGGATAGATTTTAGTTGGGGTAGTCGTTCAATATTCTACCAGAACAACGAACCATGGAGTATGATTTCTCTGAAACCATGATAGATTTTAAATTGATCCTGACCAAGATGAGTCTGTGGTGTGAAATAATTTTTGCTTCGGTGGATAGATTTTAGTTAGGGGTAGTCGTTCAACATTCTACCAGAACAACGAACCACGGAGTATGATTTCTCTGAAACCATGATAGATTTCAAATCGATCCTGACCAAGATGAGTCTGTGGTGTGAAATAATTTTTGTTGAGTGGATAGATTTTAGTTGGGGTAGTCGTTCAACATTCTACCAGAACAACGAACCATGGAGTATGTTTTCTCTGAAACCATGATAGATTTTAAATTGATCCTGACCAAGATGAGTCTGTGGTGTGAAATAATTTTTGCTTCGGTGGATAGATTTTAGTTAGGGGTAGTCGTTCAACATTCTACCAGAACAACGAACCATGGAGTATGATTTCTCTGAAACCATGATAGATTTCAAATCGATCCTGACCAAGATGAGTCCGTGGTGTGAAATAATTTTTGTTGAGTTAATAGATTTTAGTTGGGGTAGTCGTTCAACATTCTACCAGAACAACGAATCATGGAGTATGATTTCTCTGAAACCATGATAGATTTCAAATCGATCCTGTCCAAGATGAGTCTGTGGTGTGAAATAATTTTTGTTGAGTGGATAGATTTTAGTTGGGGTAGTCGTTCAATATTCTACCAGAACAACTAACCATGGAGTATGATTTCTCTGAAACCATGATAGATTTCAAATCGATCCTGACCAAGATGAGTCTGTGGTGTGAAATAATTTTTGCTTCGGTGGATAGATTTTAGTTACTGGTAGTCGTTCAACATTCTATCAGAACAACGAACCATGGAGTATGATTTCTCTGAAACCATGATAGATTTCAAATCGATCCTGACCAAGATGAGTCTGTGGTGTGAAATAATTTTTGTTGAGTGGATAGATTTTAGTTGGGGTAGTCGTTCAACATTCTACCAGAACAACGAACCATGGAGTATGATTTCTCTGAAACCATGATAGATTTCAAATCGATCCTGGCCAAGATGAGTCTGTGGTGTGAAATAATTTTTGTTGAGTGGATAGATTTTAGTTGGGGTAGTCGTTCAACATTCTACCAGAACAACGAACCATGGAGTATGATTTCTCTGAAACCATGATAGATTTCAAATCGATCCTGGCAAAGATGAGTCTGTGGTGCGAAATAATTTTTGCTTCGGTGGATAGATTTTAGTTAGGAGTAGTCGTTCAATATTCTACCAGAACAACGAACCATGGAGTATGATTTCTCTGAAACCATGATAGATTTCAAATCGATCCTGACCAAGATGAGTCTGTGGTGTGAAATAATTTTTGTTGAGTGGATAGATTTTAGTTGGGGTAGTCGTTCAACATTCTACCAGAACAACGAACCATGGAGTATGTTTTCTCTGAAACCATGATAGATTTTAAATTGATCCTGACCAAGATGAGTCTGTGGTGTGAAATAATTTTTGCTTCGGTGGATAGATTTTAGTTAGGGGTAGTCGTTCAACATTCTACCAGAACAACGAACCATGGAGTATGATTTCTCTGAAACCATGATAGATTTCAAATCGATCCTGACCAAGATGAGTCCGTGGTGTGAAATAATTTTTGTTGAGTGGATAGATTTTAGTTGGGTCAGTCGTTCAACATTCTACCAGAACAACGAATCATGGAGTATGTTTTCTCTGAAACCATGATAGATTTTAAATTGATCCTGACCAAGATGAGTCTGTGGTGTGAAATAATTTTTGCTTCGGTGGATAGATTTTAGTTAGGGGTAGTCGTTCAACATTCTACCAGAACAACGAATCATGGAGTATGATTTCTCTGAAACCATGATAGATTTCAAATCGATCCTGACCAAGATGAGTCTGTGGTGTGAAATAATTTTTGTTGAGTGGATAGATTTTAGTTGGGGTAGTCGTTCAACATTCTACCAGAACAACGAATCATGGAGTATGTTTTCTCTGAAACCATGATAGATTTTAAATTGATCCTGACCAAGATGAGTCTGTGGTGTGAAATAATTTTTGCTTCGGTGGATAGATTTTAGTTATGGGTAGTCGTTCAACATTCTACCAGAACAACGAACCATGGAGTATGATTTCTCTGAAACCATGATAGATTTCAAATCGATCCTGACCAAGATGAGTCTGTGGTGCGAAATAATTTTTGCTTCGGTGGATAGATTTTAGTTAGGAGTAGTCGTTCAATATTCTACCAGAACAACGAACCATGGAGTATGATTTCTCTGAAACCATGATAGATTTCAAATCGATCCTGACCAAGATGAGTCTGTGGTGTGAAATAATTTTTGTTGAGTGGATAGATTTTAGTTGGGGTAGTCGTTCAACATTCTACCAGAACAACGAACCATGGAGTATGTTTTCTCTGAAACCATGATAGATTTTAAATTGATCCTGACCAAGATGAGTATGTGGTGTGAAATAATTTTTGTTGAGTGGATAGATTTTAGTTGGGGTAGTCGTTCAACATTCTACCAGAACAACGAATCATGGAGTATGATTTCTCTGAAACCATGATAGATTTCAAATCGATCCTGTCCAAGATGAGTCTGTGGTGTGAAATAATTTTTGTTGAGTGGATAGATTTTAGTTGGGGTAGTCGTTCAACATTCTACCAGAACAACGAACCATGTAGTATGATTTCTCTGAAACCATGATAGATTTCAAATCGATCCTGACCAAGATGAGTCTGTGGTGTGAAATAATTTTTGCTTCGGTGGATAGATTTTAGTTAGGGGTAGTCGTTCAACATTCTACCAGAACAACGAACCATGGAGTATGATTTCTCTGAAACCATGATAGATTTCAAATCGATCCTGACCAAGATGAGTCCGTGGTGTGAAATAATTTTTGTTGAGTGGATAGATTTTAGTTGGGGTAGTCGTTCAACATTCTACCAGAACAACGAATCATGGAGTATGATTTCTCTGAAACCATGATAGATTTCAAATCGATCCTGTCCAAGATGAGTCTGTGGTGTGAAATAATTTTTGTTGAGTGGATAGATTTTAGTTGGGGTAGTCGTTCAACATTCTACCAGAACAACGAACCATGGAGTATGATTTCTCTGAAACCATGATAGATTTCAAATCGATCCTGACCAAGATGAGTCTGTGGTGTGAAATAATTTTTGCTTCGGTGGATAGATTTTAGTTAGGGGTAGTCGTTCAACATTCTATCAGAACAACTAACCATGGAGTATGATTTCTCTGAAACCATGATAGATTTCAAATCGATCCTGACCAAGATGAGTCTGTGGTGTGAAATAATTTTTGTTGAGTGGATAGATTTTAGTTGGGGTAGTCGTTCAACATTCTACCAGAACAACGAACCATGGAGTATGATTTCTCTGAAACCATGATAGATTTCAAATCGATCCTGGCCAAGATGAGTCTGTGGTGTGAAATAATTTTTGTTGAGTGGATAGATTTTAGTTGGGGTAGTCGTTCAACATTCTACCAGAACAACGAACCATGGAGTATGATTTCTCTGAAACCATGATAGATTTCAAATCGATCCTGACCAAGATGAGTCTGTGGTGCGAAATAATTTTTGCTTCGGTGGATAGATTTTAGTTAGGAGTAGTCGTTCAATATTCTACCAGAACAACGAACCATGGAGTATGATTTCTCTGAAACCATGATAGATTTCAAATCGATCCTGACCAAGATGAGTCTGTGGTGTGAAATAATTTTTGTTGAGTGGATAGATTTTAGTTGGGGTAGTCGTTCAACATTCTACCAGAACAACGAACCATGGAGTATGTTTTCTCTGAAACCATGATAGATTTTAAATTTATCCTGACCAAGATGAGTCTGTGGTGTGAAATAATTTTTGCTTCGGTGGATAGATTTTAGTTAGGGGTAGTCGTTCAACATTCTACCAGAACAACGAACCATGGAGTATGATTTCTCTGAAACCATGATAGATTTCAAATCGATCCTGACCAAGATGAGTCCGTGGTGTGAAATAATTTTTGTTGAGTGGATAGATTTTAGTTGGGGTAGTCGTTCAACATTCTACCAGAACAACGAATCATGGAGTATGATTTTTCTGAAACCATGATAGATTTCAAATTGATCCTGACCAAGATGAGTCTGTGGTGTGAAATAATTTTTGTTGAGTGGATAGATTTTAGTTAGGGGTAGTCGTTCAACATTCTACCAGAACAACGAACCATGGAGTATGATTTCTCTGAAACCATGATAGATTTCAAATCGATCCTGACCAAGATGAGTCCGTGGTGTGAAATAATTTTTGTTGAGTGGATAGATTTTAGTTGGGGTAGTCGTTCAACATTCTACCAGAACAACGAATCATGGAGTATGATTTCTCTGAAACCATGATAGATTTCAAATCGATCCTGACCAAGATGAGTCTGTGGTGTGAAATAATTTTTGTTGAGTGGATAGATTTTAGTTGGGGTAGTCGTTCAACATTCTACCAGAACAACGAATCATGGAGTATGATTTCTCTGAAACCATGATAGATTTCAAATCGATCCTGTCCAAGATGAGTCTGTGGTGTGAAATAATTTTTGTTGAGTGGATAGATTTTAGTTGGGGTAGTCGTTCAACATTCTACCAGAACAACGAACCATGGAGTATGATTTCTCTGAAACCATGATAGATTTCAAATCGATCCTGACCAAGATGAGTCCGTGGTGTGAAATAATTTTTGTTGAGTGGATAGATTTTAGTTGGGGTAGTCGTTCAACATTCTACCAGAACAACGAACCATGGAGTATGATTTCTCTGAAACCATGATAGATTTCAAATCGATCCTGTCCAAGATGAGTCTGTGGTGTGAAATAATTTTTGTTGAGTGGATAGATTTTAGTTGGGGTAGTCGTTCAACATTCTACCAGAACAACGAATCATGGAGTATGATTTCTCTGAAACCATGATAGATTTTAAATTGATCCTGACCAAGATGAGTCTGTGTTGTGAAATAATTTTTGCTTCGGTGGATAGATTTTAGTTAGGGGTAGTCGTTCAACATTCTACCAGAACAACGAATCATGGAGTATGTTTTCTCTGAAACCATGATAGATTTCAAATCGATCCTGACCAAGATGAGTCTGTGGTGTGAAATAATTTTTGCTCCGGTGGATAGATTTTAGTTAGGGGTAGTCGTTCAACATTCTACCAGAACAACGAACCATGGAGTATGATTTCTCTGAAACCATGATAGATTTCAAATCGATCCTGACCAAGATGAGTCCGTGGTGTGAAATAATTTTTGTTGAGTGGATAGATTTTAGTTGGGGTAGTCGTTCAACATTCTACCAGAACAACGAATCATGGAGTATGATTTCTCTGAAACCATGATAGATTTCAAATCGATCCTGTCCAAGATGAGTCTGTGGTGTGAAATAATTTTTGTTGAGTGGATAGATTTTAGTTGGGGTAGTCGTTCAACATTCTACCAGAACAACGAATCATGGAGTATGATTTCTCTGAAACCATGATAGATTTCAAATCGATCCTGACCAAGATGAGTCTGTGGTGTGAAATAATTTTTGTTGAGTGGATAGATTTTAGTTGGGGTAGTCGTTCAACATTCTACCAGAACAACGAACCATGGAGTATGATTTCTCTGAAACCATGATAGATTTCAAATCGATCCTGGCCAAGATGAGTCTGTGGTGTGAAATAATTTTTGTTGAGTGGATAGATTTTAGTTGGGGTAGTCGTTCAACATTCTACCAGAACAACGAACCATGGAGTATGTTTTCTCTGAAACCATGATAGATTTTAAATTGATCCTGACCAAGATGAGTCTGTGGTGTGAAATAATTTTTGCTTCGGTGGATAGATTTTAGTTAGGGGTAGTCGTTCAACATTCTACCAGAACAACGAACCATGGAGTATGATTTCTCTGAAACCATGATAGATTTCAAATCGATCCTGACCAAGACGAGTCCGTGGTGTGAAACAATTTTTGTTGAGTGGATAGATTTTAGTTGGGGTAGTCGTTCAACATTCTACCAGAACAACGAATCATGGAGTATGATTTCTCTGAAACCATGATAGATTTCAAATCGATCCTGGCAAAGATGAGTCTGTAGTGTGAAATAATTTTTGCTTCGGTGGATAGATTTTAGTTAGGGGTAGTCGTTCAACATTCTACCAGAACAACGAACCATGGAGTATGATTTCTCTGAAACCATGATAGATTTCAAATCGATCCTGACCAAGATGAGTCCGTGGTGTGAAATAATTTTTGTTGAGTGGATAGATTTTAGTTGGGGTAGTCGTTCAACATTCTACCAGAACAACGAATCATGGAGTATGATTTCTCTGAAACCATGATAGATTTCAAATCGATTCTGACCAAGATGAGTCTGTGGTGTGAAATAATTTTTGTTGAGTGGATAGATTTTAGTTGGGGTAGTCGTTCAACATTCTACCAGAACAACGAATCATGGAGTATGTTTTCTCTGAAACCATGATAGATTTTAAATTGATCCTGACCAAGATGAGTCTGTGGTGTGAAATAATTTTTGTTGAGTGGATAGATTTTAGTTAGGGGTAGTCGTTCAACATTCTACCAGAACAACGAATCATGGAGTATGATTTCTCTGAAA
Source organism: Xylota sylvarum (assembly GCA_905220385.1). Taxonomy (NCBI): domain Eukaryota; kingdom Metazoa; phylum Arthropoda; class Insecta; order Diptera; family Syrphidae; genus Xylota; species Xylota sylvarum. Next base: position 190,894 of record CAJMZQ010000110.1, read on the forward strand.
CGATGATAGATTTTAAATCGATCCTGACCAAGATGAGTCTGTGGTGTGGAATAATTTTTGTTGAGTGGATAGATTTTAGTTGGGGTAGTCGTTCAACATTCTACCAGAACAACGAATCATGGAGTATGATTTCTCTGAAACCATGATAGATTTCAAATCGATCCTGTCCAAGATGAGTCTGTGGTGTGAAATAATTTTTGTTGAGTGGATAGATTTTAGTTGGGGTAGTCGTTCAACATTCTACCAGAACAACGAACCATGGAGTATGATTTCTCTGAAACCATGATAGATATCAAATCGATCCTGACCAAGATGAGTCTGTGGTGTGAAATAATTTTTGTTGAGTGGATAGATTTTAGTTGGGGTAGTCGTTCAACATTCTACCAGAACAACGAACCATGGAGTATGATTTCTCTGAACCCATGATAGATTTTAAATCGATCCTGACCAAGATGAGTCTGTGGTGTGGAATAATTTTTGTTGAGTGGATAGATTTTAGTTGGGGTAGTCGTTCAACATTCTACCAGAACAACGAATCATGGAGTATGATTTCTCTGAAACCATGATAGATTTCAAATCGATCCTGTCCAAGATGAGTCTGTGGTGTGAAATAATTTTTGTTGAGTGGATAGATTTTAGTTGGGGTAGTCGTTCAACATTCTACCAGAACAACGAACCATGGAGTATGATTTCTCTGAAACCATGATAGATTTCAAATCGATCCTGACCAAGATGAGTCTGTGGTGTGAAATAATTTTTGTTGAGTGGATAGATTTTAGTTGGGGTAGTCGTTCAACATTCTACCAGAACAACGAACCATGGAGTATGATTTCTCTGAAACCATGATAGATTTCAAATCGATCCTGGCCAAGATGAGTCTGTGGTGTGAAATAATTTTTGTTGAGTAAATAGATTTTAGTTGGGGTAGTCGTTCAACATTCTACCAGAACAACGAACCATGGAGTATGATTTCTCTGAAACCATGATAGATTTCAAATCGATCCTGGCAAAGATGAGTCTGTGGTGCGAAATAATTTTTGCTTCGGTGGATAGATTTTAGTTAGGGGTAGTCCTTCAATATTCTACCAGAACAACGAACCATGGAGTATGATTTCTCTGAAACCATGATAGATTTCAAATCGATCCTGACCAAGATGAGTCTGTGGTGTGAAATAATTTTTGTTGAGTGGATAGATTTTAGTTGGGGTAGTCGTTCAACATTCTACCAGAACAACGAACCATGGAGTATGTTTTCTCTGAAACCATGATAGGTTTTAAATTGATCCTGACCAAGATGAGTCTGTGGTGTGAAATAATTTTTGCTTCGGTGGATAGATTTTAGTTATTGGTAGTCGTTCAACATTCTACCAGAACAACGAACCATGGAGTATGATTTCTCTGAAACCATGATAGATTTCAAATCGATCCTGACCAAGATGAGTCCGTGGTGTATAATAATTTTTGTTGAGTGGATATATTTTAGTTGGGGTAGTCGTTCAACATTCTACCAGAACAACGAATCATGGAGTATGATTTCTCTGAAACCATGATAGATTTCAAATCGATCCTGTCCAAGATGAGTCTGTGGTGTGAAATAATTTTTGTTGAGTGGATAGATTTTAGTTGGGGTAGTCGTTCAACATTCTACCAGAACAACGAACCATGGACTATGATTTCTCTGAAACCATGATAGATTTCAAATCGATCCTGTCCAAGATGAGTCTGTGGTGTGAAATAATTTTTGTTGAGTGGATAGATTTTAGTTGGGGTAGTCGTTCAACATTCTACCAGAACAACGAACCATGGACTATGATTTCTCTGAAATCATGATAGATTTCAAATCGATCCTGACCAAGATGAGTCTGTGGTGTGAAATAATTTTTGCTTCGGTGGATAGATTTTAGTTAGGGGTAGTCGTTTAACATTCTATCAGAACAACGAACCATGGAGTATGATTTCTCTGAAACCATGATAGATTTCAAATCGACCCTGACCAAGATGAGTCTGTGGTGTGAAATAATTTTTGTTGAGTGGATAGATTTTAGTTGGGGTAGTCGTTCAACATTCTACCAGAACAACGAACCATGGAGTATGATTTCTCTGAAACCATGATAGATTTCAAATCGATCCTGGCAAAGATGAATCTGTGGTCCGAATTAATTTTTGCTTCGGTGGATAGATTTTAGTTAGGATTAGTCGTTCAACATTCTACCAGAACAACGAACCATGGAGTATGATTTCTCTGAAACCATGATAGATTTCAAATCGATCCTGACAAAGATGAGTCTGTGGTGTGAAATAATTTTTGTTGAGTGGATAGATTTTAGTTGGGGTAGTCGTTCAACATTCTACCAGAACAACGAACCATGGAGTATGATTTCTCTGAAACCATGATAGATTTCAAATCGATCCTGGCAAAGATGAGTCTGTGGTCCGAAATAATTTTTGCTTCGGTGGATAGATTTTAGTTAGGAGTAGTCGTTCAACATTCTACTAGAACAACGAACCATGGAGTATGATTTCTTTGAAACCAGGATAGATTTTAAATCGATCCTGACCAAGATGAGTCTGTGGTGTGAAATAATTTTTGTTGAGTGGATAGATTTTAGTTGGGGTAGTCGTTCAACAATCTTCCAGAACAACGAACCATGGAGTATGATTTCTCTGAAACCATGATAGATTTCAAATCGATCCTGACCAAGATGAGTCTGTGGTGTGAAATAATTTTTGTTGAGTGGATAGATTTTAGTTGGGGTAGTCGTTCAACATTCTACCAGAAAAACGAACCATGGAGTATGATTTCTCTGAAACCATGATAGATTTCAAATCGATCCTGGCAAAGATGAGTCTGTGGTGCGAAATAATTTTTGCTTTGGTGGATAGATTTTAGTTAGGAGTAGTCGTTCAACATTCTACCAGAACAACGAATCATGGAGTATGATTTCTCTGAAACCATGATAGATTTTAAATCGATCCTGACCAAGATGAGTCTGTGGTGTGAAATAATTTTTGTTGAGTGGATAGATTTTAGTTGGGGTAGTCGTTCAACATTCTACCAGAACAACGAACCATGGAGTATGATTTCTCTGAAACCATGATAGATTTCAAATCGATCCTGACCAAGATGAGTCCGTGGTGTGAAATAATTTTTGTTGAGTGGATAGATTTTAGTTGGGGTAGTCGTTCAACATTCTACCAGAACAACGAATCATGGAGTATGATTTCTCTGAAACGATGATAGATTTTAAATCGATCCTGACCAAGATGAGTCTGTGGTGTGAAATAATTTTTGTTGAGTGGATAGATTTTAGTTGGGGTAGTCGTTAAACATTCTACCAGAACAACGAACCATGGAGTATGATTTCTCTGAAACCATGATAGATTTCAAATCGATCCTGACAAAGATGAGTCTGTGGTGCGAAATAATTTTTGCTTCGGTGGATAGATTTTAGTTAGGAGTAGTCGTTCAACATTCTACCAGAACAACGAACCATGGAGTATGATTTCTCTGAAACCATGATAGATTTCAAATCGATCCTGACAAAGATGAGTCTGTGGTGTGAAATAATTTTTGTTGAGTGGATAGATTTTAGTTGGGGTAGTCGTTCAACATTCTACCAGAACAACGAACCATGGAGTATGATTTCTCTGAAACCATGATAGATTTCAAATCGATCCTGACCAAGATGAGTCTGTGGTGTGAAATAACTTTCGCTGAGTGGATAGATTTCAGTTGGGGTAGTCGTTCAACATTCTACCAGAACAACGAACCATGGAGTATGATTTCTCTGAAACCATGATAGATTTCAAATCGATCCTGACCAAGATGAGTCTGTGGTGTGAAATAATTTTTGTTGAGTGGATAGATTTTAGTTGGGGTAGTCGTTTAACATTCTACCTGAACAACGAACCATGGAGTATGATTTCTCTGAAACCATGATATATTTCAAATCGATCCTGACCAAGATGAGTCTGTGGTGTGAAATAATTTTTGCTTCGGTGGATAGATTTTAGTTAGGGGTAGTCGTTCAACATTCTACCAGAACAACGAACCATGGAGTATGATTTCTCTGAAACCATGATAGATTTCAAATCGATCCTGACCAAGATGAGTCTGTGGTGTGAAATAATTTTTGTTGAGTGGATAGATTTCAGTTGGGGTAGTCGTTCAACATTCTACCAGAACAACGAACCATGGAGTATGATTTCTCTGAAACCATGATAGATTTCAAATCGATCCTGACCAAGATGAGTCTGTGGTGTGAAATAATTTTTGTTGAGTGGATAGATTTTAGTTGGGGTAGTCGTTTAACATTCTACCTGAACAACGAACCATGGAGTATGATTTCTCTGAAACCATGATATATTTCAAATCGATCCTGACCAAGATGAGTCTGTGGTGTGAAATAATTTTTGCTTCGGTGGATAGATTTTAGTTAGGGGTAGTCGTTCAACATTCTACCAGAACAACGAACCATGGAGTATGATTTCTCTGAAACCATGATAGATTTTAAATTGATCCTGACCAAGATGAGTCTGTGGTGTGAAATAATTTTTGCTTCGGTGGATAGATTTTAGTTAGGGGTAGTCGTTCAACATTCTAATAGAACAACGAACCATGGAGTATGATTTCTCTGAAACCATGATAGATTTCAAATCGGTCCTGACCAAGATGAGTCTGTGGTGTAAAATAATTTTTGTTGAGTGGATAGATTTTAGTTGGGGTAGTCGTTCAACATTCTACCAGAACAACGAATCATGGAGTATGATTTCTCTGAAACCATGATAGATTTCAAATCGATCCTGACCAAGATGAGTCCGTGGTGTGAAATAATTTTTGTTGAGTGCATAGATTTTAGTTGGGGCAGTCGTTCAACATTCTACCAGAACAACGAATCATGGGGTATGATTTCTCTGAAACCATGATAGATTTCAAATCGATCCTGACCAAGATGAGTCTGTGGTGTGAAATAATTTTTGTTGAGTGGAAAGATTTTTGTTGGGCTAGTCGTTCAACATTCTACCAGAACAACGAACCATGGAGTATGATTTCTCTGAAACCATGATAGATTTCAAATCGATCCTGACCAAGATGAGTCTGTGGTGTGAAATAATTTTTGTTGAGTGGAAAGATTTTTGTTGGGCTAGTCGTTCAACATTCTACCAGAACAACGAACCATGGAGTATGATTTCTCTGAAACCATGATAGATTTCAAATCGATCCTGACCAAGATGAGTCCGTGGTGTGAAATAATTTTTGTTGAGTGCATAGATTTTAGTTGGGGCAGTCGTTCAACATTCTACCAGAACAACGAATCATGGGGTATGATTTCTCTGAAACCATGATAGATTTCAAATCGATCCTGACCAAGATGAGTCTGTGGTGTGAAATAATTTTTGTTGAGTGGATAGATTTTAGTTGGGGTAGTCGTTCAACATTCTACCTGAACAACGAACCATGGAGTATGATTTCTCTGAAACCATGATAGATTTCAAATCGATCCTGACCAAGATGAGTCTGTGGTGTGAAATAATTTTTGTTGAGTGGATAGATTTTAGTTGGGGTAGTCGTTCAACATTCTACCAGAACAACGAACCATGGAGTATGATTTCTCTGAAACCATGATAGATTTCAAATCGATCCTGACCAAGATGAGTCTGTGGTGTGAAATAATTTTTGTAGAGTGGATAGATTTTAGTTAGGGGTAGTCGTTCAACATTCTACCAGAACAACGAACCATGGAGTATGATTTCTCTAAAACCATGATAGATTTCAAATCGATCCTGACCAAGATGAGTCTGTGGTGTGAAATAATTTTTGTTGAGTGGATAGATTTTAGTTAGGGGTACTCGTTCAACATTTTACCAGAACAACGAACCATGGAGTATGATTTCTCTGAAACCATGATAGATTTCAAATCGATCCTGACCAAGATGAGTCTGTTGTGTGAAATAATTTTTGTTGAGTGGATAGATTTTAGTTGGGGTAGTCGTTCAATATTCTACCAGAACAACGAACCATGGAGTATGATTTCTCTGAAACCATGATAGATTTCAAATCGATCCTGACCAAGATGAGTCTGTGGTGTGAAATAATTTTTGCTTCGGTATATAGATTTTAGTTGGGGTAGTCGTTCAACATTCTACCAGAACAACGAACCATGGAGTATGATTTCTCTGAAACCATGATAGATTTCAAATCGATCCTGACCAAGATGAGTCTGTGGTGTGAAATAATTTTTGTTGAGTGGATAGATTTTAATTGGGGTAGCCGTTCAACATGCTATCAGAACAACGAACCATGGAGTATGATTTCTCTGAAACCATGATAGATTTCAAATCGATCCTGACCAAGATGAGTCTGTGGTGTGAAATAATTTTTGTTGAGTGGATAGATTTTAGTTACGGGTAGTCGTTCAACATTCTACCAGAACAGCGAACCATGGAGTATGATTTCTCTGAAACCATGATAGATTTCAAATCGATCCTGAATAAGATGAGCCTGTGGTGTGAAATAATTTTTGTTGAGTGGATAGATTTTAGTTAGGGGTAGTCGTTCAACATTCTACCAGAACAACGAACCATGGAGTATGATTTCTCTGAAACCATGATAGATTTCAAATCGATCCTGACCAAGATGAGTCTGTGGTGTGAAATAATTTTTGTTGAGTGGATAGATTTTAGTTAGGGGTAGTCGTTCAACATTCTACTAGAACAACGAACCATGGAGTATAATTTCTCTGAAACCATGATAGATTTCAAATCGATCCTGACCAACATGAGTCTGTGGTGTGAAATAGTTTTAGTTGAGTGGATAGATTTTAGTTGGGGTAGTCGTTCAACATTCTATCAGAACAACGAACCATGGAGTATGATTTCTCTGAAACCATGATAGATTTCAAATCGATCCTGACCAAGATGAGTCTGTGGTGTGAATTATTTTTTGTTGAGTGGATAGATTTTAGTTAGGGGTAGTCGTTCAATATTCTACCAGAACAACGAACCATGGAGTATGATTTCTCTGAAACCATGATAGATTTCAAATCGATCCTGACCAAGATGAGTCCGTGGTGTGAAATAATTTTTGTTGAGTGGATAGATTTTAGTTGGGGTAGTCGTTCAACATTCTACCAGAACAACGAATCATGGAGTATGATTTCTCTGAAACGATGATAGATTTTAAATCGATCCTGACCAAGATGAGTCTGTGGTGTGAAATAATTTTTGTTGAGTGGATAGATTTTAGTTGGGGTAGTCGTTAAACATTCTACCAGAAAAACGAACCATGGAGTATGATTTCTCTGAAACCATGATAGATTTCAAATCGATCCTGGCAAAGATGAGTCTGTGGTGCGAAATAATTTTTGCTTTGGTGGATAGATTTTAGTTAGGAGTAGTCGTTCAACATTCTACCAGAACAACGAATCATGGAGTATGATTTCTCTGAAACCATGATAGATTTTAAATCGATCCTGACCAAGATGAGTCTGTGGTGTGAAATAATTTTTGTTGAGTGGATAGATTTTAGTTGGGGTAGTCGTTCAACATTCTACCAGAACAACGAACCATGGAGTATGATTTCTCTGAAACCATGATAGATTTCAAATCGATCCTGACCAAGATGAGTCCGTGGTGTGAAATAATTTTTGTTGAGTGGATAGATTTTAGTTGGGGTAGTCGTTCAACATTCTACCAGAACAACGAATCATGGAGTATGATTTCTCTGAAACGATGATAGATTTTAAATCGATCCTGACCAAGATGAGTCTGTGGTGTGAAATAATTTTTGTTGAGTGGATAGATTTTAGTTGGGGTAGTCGTTAAACATTCTACCAGAACAACGAACCATGGAGTATGATTTCTCTGAAACCATGATAGATTTCAAATCGATCCTGACAAAGATGAGTCTGTGGTGCGAAATAATTTTTGCTTCGGTGGATAGATTTTAGTTAGGAGTAGTCGTTCAACATTCTACCAGAACAACGAACCATGGAGTATGATTTCTCTGAAACCATGATAGATTTCAAATCGATCCTGACAAAGATGAGTCTGTGGTGTGAAATAATTTTTGTTGAGTGGATAGATTTTAGTTGGGGTAGTCGTTCAACATTCTACCAGAACAACGAACCATGGAGTATGATTTCTCTGAAACCATGATAGATTTCAAATCGATCCTGACCAAGATGAGTCTGTGGTGTGAAATAACTTTTGCTGAGTGGATAGATTTCAGTTGGGGTAGTCGTTCAACATTCTACCAGAACAACGAACCATGGAGTATGATTTCTCTGAAACCATGATAGATTTCAAATCGATCCTGACCAAGATGAGTCTGTGGTGTGAAATAATTTTTGTTGAGTGGATAGATTTTAGTTGGGGTAGTCGTTTAACATTCTACCTGAACAACGAACCATGGAGTATGATTTCTCTGAAACCATGATATATTTCAAATCGATCCTGACCAAGATGAGTCTGTGGTGTGAAATAATTTTTGCTTCGGTGGATAGATTTTAGTTAGGGGTAGTCGTTCAACATTCTACCAGAACAACGAACCATGGAGTATGATTTCTCTGAAACCATGATAGATTTCAAATCGATCCTGACCAAGATGAGTCTGTGGTGTGAAATAATTTTTGTTGAGTGGATAGATTTCAGTTGGGGTAGTCGTTCAACATTCTACCAGAACAACGAACCATGGAGTATGATTTCTCTGAAACCATGATAGATTTCAAATCGATCCTGACCAAGATGAGTCTGTGGTGTGAAATAATTTTTGTTGAGTGGATAGATTTTAGTTGGGGTAGTCGTTTAACATTCTACCTGAACAACGAACCATGGAGTATGATTTCTCTGAAACCATGATATATTTCAAATCGATCCTGACCAAGATGAGTCTGTGGTGTGAAATAATTTTTGCTTCGGTGGATAGATTTTAGTTAGGGGTAGTCGTTCAACATTCTACCAGAACAACGAACCATGGAGTATGATTTCTCTGAAACCATGATAGATTTTAAATTGATCCTGACCAAGATGAGTCTGTGGTGTGAAATAATTTTTGCTTCGGTGGATAGATTTTAGTTAGGGGTAGTCGTTCAACATTCTAATAGAACAACGAACCATGGAGTATGATTTCTCTGAAACCATGATAGATTTCAAATCGGTCCTGACCAAGATGAGTCTGTGGTGTAAAATAATTTTTGTTGAGTGGATAGATTTTAGTTGGGGTAGTCGTTCAACATTCTACCAGAACAACGAATCATGGAGTATGATTTCTCTGAAACCATGATAGATTTCAAATCGATCCTGACCAAGATGAGTCCGTGGTGTGAAATAATTTTTGTTGAGTGCATAGATTTTAGTTGGGGCAGTCGTTCAACATTCTACCAGAACAACGAATCATGGGGTATGATTTCTCTGAAACCATGATAGATTTCAAATCGATCCTGACCAAGATGAGTCTGTGGTGTGAAATAATTTTTGTTGAGTGGAAAGATTTTTGTTGGGCTAGTCGTTCAACATTCTACCAGAACAACGAACCATGGAGTATGATTTCTCTGAAACCATGATAGATTTCAAATCGATCCTGACCAAGATGAGTCTGTGGTGTGAAATAATTTTTGTTGAGTGGAAAGATTTTTGTTGGGCTAGTCGTTCAACATTCTACCAGAACAACGAACCATGGAGTATGATTTCTCTGAAACCATGATAGATTTCAAATCGATCCTGACCAAGATGAGTCCGTGGTGTGAAATAATTTTTGTTGAGTGCATAGATTTTAGTTGGGGCAGTCGTTCAACATTCTACCAGAACAACGAATCATGGGGTATGATTTCTCTGAAACCATGATAGATTTCAAATCGATCCTGACCAAGATGAGTCTGTGGTGTGAAATAATTTTTGTTGAGTGGAAAGATTTTTGTTGGGCTAGTCGTTCAACATTCTACCAGAACAACGAACCATGGAGTATGATTTCTCTGAAACCATGATAGATTTCAAATCGATCCTGACCAAGATGAGTCTGTGGTGTGAAATAATTTTTGTTGAGTGGAAAGATTTTTGTTGGGCTAGTCGTTCAACATTCTACCAGAACAACGAACCATGGAGTATGATTTCTCTGAAACCATGATAGATTTCAAATCGATCCTGACCAAGATGAGTCTGTGGTGTGAAATAATTTTTGTTGAGTGGATAGATTTTAGTTGGGGTAGTCGTTCAACATTCTACCTGAACAACGAACCATGGAGTATGATTTCTCTGAAACCATGATAGATTTCAAATCGATCCTGACCAAGATGAGTCTGTGGTGTGAAATAATTTTTGTTGAGTGGATAGATTTTAGTTGGGGTAGTCGTTCAACATTCTACCAGAACAACGAACCATGGAGTATGATTTCTCTGAAACCATGATAGATTTCAAATCGATCCTGACCAAGATGAGTCTGTGGTGTGAAATAATTTTTGTAGAGTGGATAGATTTTAGTTAGGGGTAGTCGTTCAACATTCTACCAGAACAACGAACCATGGAGTATGATTTCTCTAAAACCATGATAGATTTCAAATCGATCCTGACCAAGATGAGTCTGTGGTGTGAAATAATTTTTGTTGAGTGGATAGATTTTAGTTAGGGGTACTCGTTCAACATTTTACCAGAACAACGAACCATGGAGTATGATTTCTCTGAAACCATGATAGATTTCAAATCGATCCTGACCAAGATGAGTCTGTTGTGTGAAATAATTTTTGTTGAGTGGATAGATTTTAGTTGGGGTAGTCGTTCAATATTCTACCAGAACAACGAACCATGGAGTATGATTTCTCTGAAACCATGATAGATTTCAAATCGATCCTGACCAAGATGAGTCTGTGGTGTGAAATAATTTTTGCTTCGGTATATAGATTTTAGTTGGGGTAGTCGTTCAACATTCTACCAGAACAACGAACCATGGAGTATGATTTCTCTGAAACCATGATAGATTTCAAATCGATCCTGACCAAGATGAGTCTGTGGTGTGAAATAATTTTTGTTGAGTGGATAGATTTTAATTGGGGTAGCCGTTCAACATGCTATCAGAACAACGAACCATGGAGTATGATTTCTCTGAAACCATGATAGATTTCAAATCGATCCTGACCAAGATGAGTCTGTGGTGTGAAATAATTTTTGTTGAGTGGATAGATTTTAGTTACGGGTAGTCGTTCAACATTCTACCAGAACAGCGAACCATGGAGTATGATTTCTCTGAAACCATGATAGATTTCAAATCGATCCTGAATAAGATGAGCCTGTGGTGTGAAATAATTTTTGTTGAGTGGATAGATTTTAGTTAGGGGTAGTCGTTCAACATTCTACCAGAACAACGAACCATGGAGTATGATTTCTCTGAAACCATGATAGATTTCAAATCGATCCTGACCAAGATGAGTCTGTGGTGTGAAATAATTTTTGTTGAGTGGATAGATTTTAGTTAGGGGTAGTCGTTCAACATTCTACTAGAACAACGAACCATGGAGTATAATTTCTCTGAAACCATGATAGATTTCAAATCGATCCTGACCAACATGAGTCTGTGGTGTGAAATAGTTTTAGTTGAGTGGATAGATTTTAGTTGGGGTAGTCGTTCAACATTCTATCAGAACAACGAACCATGGAGTATGATTTCTCTGAAACCATGATAGATTTCAAATCGATCCTGACCAAGATGAGTCTGTGGTGTGAATTATTTTTTGTTGAGTGGATAGATTTTAGTTAGGGGTAGTCGTTCAACATTCTACCAGAACAACGAACCATGGAGTATGATTTCTCTGAAACCATGATAGATTACAAATCGATCCTGACCAAGATGAGTCTGTGGTGTGAAATAATTTTTGTTGAGTGGATAGATTTTAGTTAGGGGTAGTCGTTCAACATTCTACCAGAACAACGAACCATATACTATGATTTCTCTGAAACCATGATAGATTTCAAATCGATCCTGACCAAGATGAGTCTGTGGTGTGAAATAATTTTTGCTTCGGTGGATAGATTTTAGTTGGGGTAGTCGTTCAACATTCTACCAGAACAACGAACCATGGAGTATGATTTCTCTGAAACCATGATAGATTTCAAATCGATCCTGACCAAGATGAGTCTGTGGTGTGAAATAGTTTTTGTTGAGTGGATAGATTTTAGTTGGGGTAGTCGTTCAACATTCTATCAGAACAACGAACCATGGTGTATGATTTCTCTGAAACCATGATAGATTTCAAATCGATCCTGACCAAGATGAGTCCGTGGTGTGAAAAAATTTTTGTTGAGTGGATAGATTTTAGTTAGGGGTAGTCGTTCAACATTCTACCAGAACAACGAACCATGGAGTATGATTTCTCTGAAACCATGATAGGTTTCAAATCGATCCTGACCCAGATGAGTCTGTGGTGTGAAATAATTTTTGTTGAGTGGATAGATTTTAGTTAATGGTAGTCGTTCAACATTCTACCAGAACAACGAACCATGGAGTATGATTTCTCTGAAACCATGATAGATTTCAAATCGATCCTGACCAAGATGAGTCTGTGGTGTGAAATAATTTTTGTTGAGTGGATAGTTTTTAGTTAGGGGTAGTCGTTCAACATTCTACCAGAACAACGAACCATGGAGTATGATTTCTCTGAAACCATGATAGATTTCAAATCGATCCTGACCAAGATGAGTCTGTGGTGTGAAATAATTTTTGTTGAGTGTATAGATTTTAGTTAGGGGTAGTCGTTCAACATTCTACCAGAACAACGAACCATGGAGTATGATTTCTCTGAAACCATGATAGATTTCAAATCGATCCTGACCAAGATGAGTCTGTGGTGTGAAATAATTTTTGTTGAGTGGATAGATTTTAGTTGGGGTAGTCGTTCAACATTCTACCAGAACAACGAACCATGGAGTATGATTTCTCTGAAACCATGATAGATTTCAAATCGGTCCTGACCAAGATGAGTCTGTGGTGTGAAATAATTTTTGTTGAGTGGATAGATTTTAGTTGGGGTAGTCGTTCAACATTCTACCAGAACAACGAATCATGGAGTATGATTTCTCTGAAACCATGATAGATTTCAAATCGATCCTGACCAAGATGAGTCTGTGGTGTGAAATAATTTTTGTTGAGTGGAAAGATTTTTGTTGGGCTAGTCGTTCAACATTCTACCAGAACAACGAACCATGGAGTATGATTTCTCTGAAACCATGATAGATTTCAAATCGATCCTGACCAAGATGAGTCCGTGGTGTGAAATAATTTTTGTTGAGTGGATAGATTTTAGTTAGGGGTAGTCGTTCAACATTCTACCAGAACAACGAACCATATACTATGATTTCTCTGAAACCATGATAGATTTCAAATCGATCCTGACCAAGATGAGTCTGTGGTGTGAAATAATTTTTGCTTCGGTGGATAGATTTTAGTTAGGGGTAGTCGTTCAACATTCTAATAGAACAACGAACCATGGAGTATGATTTCTCTGAAACCATGATAGATTTCAAATCGGTAATGACCAAGATGAGTCTGTGGTGTGAAATAATTTTTGTTGAGTGGATAGATTTTAGTTGGGGTAGTCGTTCAACATTCTACCAGAACAACGAATCATGGAGTATGATTTCTCTGAAACCATGATAGATTTCAAATCGATCCTGACCAAGATGAGTCTGTGGTGTGAAATAATTTTTGTTGAGTGGAAAGATTTTTGTTGGGCTAGTCGTTCAACATTCTACCAGAACAACGAACCATGGAGTATGATTTCTCTGAAACCATGATAGATTTCAAATCGATCCTGACCAAGATGAGTCCGTGGTGTGAAATAATTTTTGTTGAGTGGATAGATTTTAGTTAGGGGTAGTCGTTCAACATTCTACCAGAACAACGAACCATATACTATGATTTCTCTGAAACCATGATAGATTTCAAATCGATCCTGACCAAGATGAGTCTGTGGTGTGAAATAATTTTTGCTTCGGTGGATAGATTTTAGTTGGGGTAGTCGTTCAACATTCTATCAGAACAACGAACCATGGAGTATGATTTCTCTGAAACCATGATAGATTTCAAATCGATCCTGACCAAGATGAGTCTGTGGTGTGAATTATTTTTTGTTGAGTGGATAGATTTTAGTTAGGGGTAGTCGTTCAACATTCTACCAGAACAACGAACCATGGAGTATGATTTCTCTGAAACCATGATAGATTACAAATCGATCCTGACCAAGATGAGTCTGTGGTGTGAAAAAATTTTTGTTGAGTGGATAGATTTTAGTTAGGGGTAGTCGTTCAACATTCTACCAGAACAACGAACCATATACTATGATTTCTCTGAAACCATGATAGATTTCAAATCGATCCTGACCAAGATGAGTCTGTGGTGTGAAATAATTTTTGCTTCGGTGGATAGATTTTAGTTAGGGGTAGTCGTTCAACATTCTAATAGAACAACGAACCATGGAGTATGATTTCTCTGAAACCATGATAGATTTCAAATCGGTCCTGACCAAGATGAGTCTGTGGTGTAAAATAATTTTTGTTGAGTGGATAGATTTTAGTTGGGGTAGTCGTTCAACATTCTACCAGAACAACGAATCATGGAGTATGATTTCTCTGAAACCATGATAGATTTCAAATCGATCCTGACCAAGATGAGTCTGTGGTGTGAAATAATTTTTGTTGAGTGGAAAGATTTTTGTTGGGCTAGTCGTTCAACATTCTACCAGAACAACGAACCATGGAGTATGATTTCTCTGAAACCATGATAGATTTCAAATCGATCCTGACCAAGATGAGTCCGTGGTGTGAAATAATTTTTGTTGAGTGCATAGATTTTAGTTGGGGCAGTCGTTCAACATTCTACCAGAACAACGAATCATGGGGTATGATTTCTCTGAAACCATGATAGATTTCAAATCGATCCTGACCAAGATGAGTCTGTGGTGTGAAATAATTTTTGTTGAGTGGATAGATTTTAGTTGGGGTAGTCGTTCAACATTCTACCTGAACAACGAACCATGGAGTATGATTTCTCTGAAACCATGATAGATTTCAAATCGATCCTGACCAAGATGAGTCTGTGGTGTGAAATAATTTTTGTTGAGTGGATAGATCTTAGTTGGGGTAGTCGTTCAACATTCTACCAGAACAACGAACCATGGAGTATGATTTCTCTGAAACCATGATAGATTTCAAATCGATCCTGACCAAGATGAGTCTGTGGTGTGAAATAATTTTTGTAGAGTGGATAGATTTTAGTTAGGGGTAGTCGTTCAACATTCTACCAGAACAACGAACCATGGAGTATGATTTCTCTAAAACCATGATAGATTTCAAATCGATCCTGACCAAGATGAGTCTGTGGTGTGAAATAATTTTTGTTGAGTGGATAGATTTTAGTTAGGGGTACTCGTTCAACATTTTACCAGAACAACGAACCATGGAGTATGATTTCTCTGAAACCATGATAGATTTCAAATCGATCCTGACCAAGATGAGTCTGTTGTGTGAAATAATTTTTGTTGAGTGGATAGATTTTAGTTGGGGTAGTCGTTCAATATTCTACCAGAACAACGAACCATGGAGTATGATTTCTCTGAAACCATGATAGATTTCAAATCGATCCTGACCAAGATGAGTCTGTGGTGTGAAATAATTTTTGCTTCGGTATATAGATTTTAGTTGGGGTAGTCGTTCAACATTCTACCAGAACAACGAACCATGGAGTATGATTTCTCTGAAACCATGATAGATTTCAAATCGATCCTGACCAAGATGAGTCTGTGGTGTGAAATAATTTTTGTTGAGTGGATAGATTTTAATTGGGGTAGCCGTTCAACATGCTATCAGAACAACGAACCATGGAGTATGATTTCTCTGAAACCATGATAGATTTCAAATCGATCCTGACCAAGATGAGTCTGTGGTGTGAAATAATTTTTGTTGAGTGGATAGATTTTAGTTACGGGTAGTCGTTCAACATTCTACCAGAACAGCGAACCATGGAGTATGATTTCTCTGAAACCATGATAGATTTCAAATCGATCCTGAATAAGATGAGCCTGTGGTGTGAAATAATTTTTGTTGAGTGGATAGATTTTAGTTAGGGGTAGTCGTTCAACATTCTACCAGAACAACGAACCATGGAGTATGATTTCTCTGAAACCATGATAGATTTCAAATCGATCCTGACCAAGATGAGTCTGTGGTGTGAAATAATTTTTGTTGAGTGGATAGATTTTAGTTAGGGGTAGTCGTTCAACATTCTACTAGAACAACGAACCATGGAGTATAATTTCTCTGAAACCATGATAGATTTCAAATCGATCCTGACCAACATGAGTCTGTGGTGTGAAATAGTTTTAGTTGAGTGGATAGATTTTAGTTGGGGTAGTCGTTCAACATTCTATCAGAACAACGAACCATGGAATATGATTTCTCTGAAACCATGATAGATTTCAAATCGATCCTGACCAAGATGAGTCTGTGGTGTGAATTATTTTTTGTTGAGTGGATAGATTTTAGTTAGGGGTAGTCGTTCAACATTCTACCAGAACAACGAACCATGGAGTATGATTTCTCTGAAACCATGATAGATTACAAATCGATCCTGACCAAGATGAGTCTGTGGTGTGAAATAATTTTTGTTGAGTGGATAGATTTTAGTTAGGGGTAGTCGTTCAACATTCTACCAGAACAACGAACCATATACTATGATTTCTCTGAAACCATGATAGATTTCAAATCGATCCTGACCAAGATGAGTCTGTGGTGTGAAATAATTTTTGCTTCGGTGGATAGATTTTAGTTGGGGTAGTCGTTCAACATTCTACCAGAACAACGAACCATGGAGTATGATTTCTCTGAAACCATGATAGATTTCAAATCGATCCTGACCAAGATGAGTCTGTGGTGTGAAATAGTTTTTGTTGAGTGGATAGATTTTAGTTGGGGTAGTCGTTCAACATTCTATCAGAACAACGAACCATGGTGTATGATTTCTCTGAAACCATGATAGATTTCAAATCGATCCTGACCAAGATGAGTCTGTGGTGTGAAAT
The DNA here is from genome assembly GCA_905220385.1 of Xylota sylvarum. Taxonomy (NCBI): domain Eukaryota; kingdom Metazoa; phylum Arthropoda; class Insecta; order Diptera; family Syrphidae; genus Xylota; species Xylota sylvarum. Next base: position 207,954 of record CAJMZQ010000110.1, read on the forward strand.
AATTTTTGTTGAGTGGATAGATTTTAGTTAGGGGTAGTCGTTCAACATTCTACCAGAACAACGAACCATGGAGTATGATTTCTCTGAAACCATGATAGGTTTCAAATCGATCCTGACCCAGATGAGTCTGTGGTGTGAAATAATTTTTGTTGAGTGGATAGATTTTAGTTAATGGTAGTCGTTCAACATTCTACCAGAACAACGAACCATGGAGTATGATTTCTCTGAAACCATGATAGATTTCAAATCGATCCTGACCAAGATGAGTCTGTGGTGTGAAATAATTTTTGTTGAGTGGATAGTTTTTAGTTAGGGGTAGTCGTTCAACATTCTACCAGAACAACGAACCATGGAGTATGATTTCTCTGAAACCATGATAGATTTCAAATCGATCCTGACCAAGATGAGTCTGTGGTGTGAAATAATTTTTGTTGAGTGTATAGATTTTAGTTAGGGGTAGTCGTTCAACATTCTACCAGAACAACGAACCATGGAGTATGATTTCTCTGAAACCATGATAGATTTCAAATCGATCCTGACCAAGATGAGTCTGTGGTGTGAAATAATTTTTGTTGAGTGGATAGATTTTAGTTGGGGTAGTCGTTCAACATTCTATCAGAACAACGAACCATGGAGTATAATTTCTCTGAAACCATGATAGATTTCAAATCGATCCTGACCAACATGAGTCTTTGGTGTGAAATAATTTTTGTTGAGTGGATAGATTTTAGTTAGGAGTAGTCGTTCAACATTCTACCAGAACAACGAACCATGGAGTATGATTTCTCTGAAACCGTGATAAAGTTCAAATCGATCTTAACCAAGATGAGTCTGTGGTGTGAAATAATGTTTGCTTCGGTGGATAGATTTTAGTTGGGGTAGTCGTTCAACATTCTACCAGAACAACGAACCATGGAGTATGATTTCTCTGAAACCATGATAGATTTCAAATCGATCCTGACCAAGATGAGTCTGTGGTATGAAATAGTTTTTGTTGAGTGGATAGATTTTAGTTGGGGTAGTCGTTCAATATTCTATCAGAACAACGAACCATGGAGTATGATTTCTCTGAAACCATGATAGATTTCAAATCGATCCTGACCAAGATGAGTCTGTGGTGTGAAATAATTTTTGTTGAGTGGATAGCTTTTATTTATTGGTAGTCGTTCAACATTCTAACAGAACAACGAAACATGGAGTATGATTTCTCTGAAACCATGATAGATTTCGAATCGATCCTGACCAAGATGAATCTGTGGTGTGAAATAATTTTTGTTGAGTGGATAGATTTTAGTTAGGGGTAGTCGTTCAGCATTCTACCAGAACAACGAACCATGGAGTATGATTTCTCTGAAACCATGATAGATTTCAAATCGATCCTGACCAAGATGAGTCTGTGGTGTGAAATAATTTTTGTTGAGTGGATAGATTTTAGTTAGTGGTAGTCGTTTAGCATTCTACCAGTATGATTTCTCTGAAACCATGATAGATTTCAAATCGATCCTGACCAAGATGAGTCTGTGGTGTGAAAAAATTTTTGTTGAGTGGATAGATTTTAGTTAGGGGTAGTCGTTCAACATTCTATCAGAACAACGAACCATGGAGTATGCTTTCTCTGAAACCATGATAGATTTCAAATCGATCCTGACCAAGATGAGTTTGTGGTGTGAAATAATTTTTGTTGAGTGGATAGATTTTCGTTAGGAGTAGTCGTTCAACATTCTAGCAGAACAACGAACCATGGAGTATAATTTCTCTGAAACCATGATAGATTTCAAATCGATCCTGACCAACATGAGTCTGTGGTTGAAATAATTTTTGTTGAGTGGATAGATTTTAGTTGGGGTAGTTGTTCAACATTCTATCAGAACAACGAACCATGGAGTATAATTTCTCTGAAACCATGATAGATTTCAAATCGATCCTGACCAACATGAGTCTTTGGTGTGAAATAATTTTTGTTGAGTGGATAGATTTTAGTTAGGAGTAGTCGTTCAACATTCTACCAGAACAACGAACCATGGAGTATGATTTCTCTGAAACCGTGATAAATTTCAAATCGATCCTAACCAAGATGAGTCTGTGGTGTGAAATAATGTTTGCTTCGGTGGATAGATTTTAGTTAGGAGTAGTCGTTCAACATTCTACCAGAACAACGAACCATGGAGTATGATTTCTCTGAAACCATGATAGATTTCAAATCGATCCTGACCAAGATGAGTCTGTGGTGTGAAATAATTTTTGTTGAGTGAATAGATTTTAGTTAGGGGTAGTCGTTCAACATTCTACCAGAACAACGAACCATATACTATGATTTCTCTGAAACCATGATAGATTTCAAATCGATCCTGACCAAGATGAGTCTGTGGTGTGAAATAATTTTTGCTTCGGTGGATAGATTTTAGTTGGGGTAGTCGTTCAACATTCTACCAGAACAACGAACCATGGAGTATGATTTCTCTGAAACCATGATAGATTTCAAATCGATCCTGACCAAGATGAGTCTGTGGTGTGAAATAGTTTTTGTTGAGTGGATAGATTTTAGTTGGGGTAGTCGTTCAACATTCTATCAGAACAACGAACCATGGTGTATGATTTCTCTGAAACCATGATAGATTTCAAATCGATCCTGACCAAGATGAGTCTGTGGTGTGAAAAAATTTTTGTTGAGTGGATAGATTTTAGTTAGGGGTAGTCGTTCAACATTCTACCAGAACAACGAACCATGGAGTATGATTTCTCTGAAACCATGATAGGTTTCAAATCGATCCTGACCCAGATGAGTCTGTGGTGTGAAATAATTTTTGTTGAGTGGATAGATTTTAGTTAATGGTAGTCGTTCAACATTCTACCAGAACAACGAACCATGGAGTATGATTTCTCTGAAACCATGATAGATTTCAAATCGATCCTGACCAAGATGAGTCTGTGGTGTGAAATAATTTTTGTTGAGTGGATAGTTTTTAGTTAGGGGTAGTCGTTCAACATTCTACCAGAACAACGAACCATGGAGTATGATTTCTCTGAAACCATGATAGATTTCAAATCGATCCTGACCAAGATGAGTCTGTGGTGTGAAATAATTTTTGTTGAGTGTATAGATTTTAGTTAGGGGTAGTCGTTTAGCATTCTACCAGTATGATTTCTCTGAAACCATGATAGATTTCAAATCGATCCTGACCCAGATGAGTCTGTGGTGTGAAATAATTTTTGTTGAGTGGATAGATTTTAGTTAATGGTAGTCGTTCAACATTCTACCAGAACAACGAACCATGGAGTATGATTTCTCTGAAACCATGATAGATTTCAAATCGATCCTGACCAAGATGAGTCTGTGGTGTGAAATAATTTTTGTTGAGTGGATAGTTTTTAGTTAGGGGTAGTCGTTCAACATTCTACCAGAACAACGAACCATGGAGTATGATTTCTCTGAAACCATGATAGATTTCAAATCGATCCTGACCAAGATGAGTCTGTGGTGTGAAATAATTTTTGTAGAGTGGATAGATTTTAGTTAGGGGTAGTCGTTCAACATTCTACCAGAACAACGAACCATGGAGTATGATTTCTCTGAAACCATGATAGATTTCAAATCGATCCTGACCAAGATGAGTCTGTGGTGTGAAATAATTTTTGTTGAGTGGATAGATTTTAGTTAGGGGTACTCGTTCAACATTTTACCAGAACAACGAACCATGGAGTATGATTTCTCTGAAACCATGATAGATTTCAAATCGATCCTGACCAAGATGAGTCTGTTGTGTGAAATAATTTTTGTTGAGTGGATAGATTTTAGTTGGGGTAGTCGTTCAATATTCTACCAGAACAACGAACCATGGAGTATGATTTCTCTGAAACCATGATAGATTTCAAATCGATCCTGACCAAGATGAGTCTGTGGTGTGAAATAATTTTTGCTTCGGTATATAGATTTTAGTTGGGGTAGTCGTTCAACATTCTACCAGAACAACGAACCATGGAGTATGATTTCTCTGAAACCATGATAGATTTCAAATCGATCCTGACCAAGATGAGTCTGTGGTGTGAAATAATTTTTGTTGAGTGGATAGATTTTAATTGGGGTAGCCGTTCAACATGCTATCAGAACAACGAACCATGGAGTATGATTTCTCTGAAACCATGATAGATTTCAAATCGATCCTGACCAAGATGAGTCTGTGGTGTGAAATAATTTTTGTTGAGTGGATAGATTTTAGTTACGGGTAGTCGTTCAACATTCTACCAGAACAGCGAACCATGGAGTATGATTTCTCTGAAACCATGATAGATTTCAAATCGATCCTGAATAAGATGAGCCTGTGGTGTGAAATAATTTTTGTTGAGTGGATAGATTTTAGTTAGGGGTAGTCGTTCAACATTCTACCAGAACAACGAACCATGGAGTATGATTTCTCTGAAACCATGATAGATTTCAAATCGATCCTGACCAAGATGAGTCTGTGGTGTGAAATAATTTTTGTTGAGTGGATAGATTTTAGTTAGGGGTAGTCGTTCAACATTCTACTAGAACAACGAACCATGGAGTATAATTTCTCTGAAACCATGATAGATTTCAAATCGATCCTGACCAACATGAGTCTGTGGTGTGAAATAGTTTTAGTTGAGTGGATAGATTTTAGTTGGGGTAGTCGTTCAACATTCTATCAAAACAACGAACCATGGAGTATGATTTCTCTGAAACCATGATAGATTTCAAATCGATCCTGACCAAGATGAGTCTGTGGTGTGAATTATTTTTTGTTGAGTGGATAGATTTTAGTTAGGGGTAGTCGTTCAACATTCTACCAGAACAACGAACCATGGAGTATGATTTCTCTGAAACCATGATAGATTACAAATCGATCCTGACCAAGATGAGTCTGTGGTGTGAAATAATTTTTGTTGAGTGGATAGATTTTAGTTAGGGGTAGTCGTTCAACATTCTACCAGAACAACGAACCATATACTATGATTTCTCTGAAACCATGATAGATTTCAAATCGATCCTGACCAAGATGAGTCTGTGGTGTGAAATAATTTTTGCTTCGGTGGATAGATTTTAGTTGGGGTAGTCGTTCAACATTCTACCAGAACAACGAACCATGGAGTATGATTTCTCTGAAACCATGATAGATTTCAAATCGATCCTGACCAAGATGAGTCTGTGGTGTGAAATAGTTTTTGTTGAGTGGATAGATTTTAGTTGGGGTAGTCGTTCAACATTCTATCAGAACAACGAACCATGGTGTATGATTTCTCTGAAACCATGATAGATTTCAAATCGATCCTGACCAAGATGAGTCTGTGGTGTGAAAAAATTTTTGTTGAGTGGATAGATTTTAGTTAGGGGTAGTCGTTCAACATTCTACCAGAACAACGAACCATGGAGTATGATTTCTCTGAAACCATGATAGGTTTCAAATCGATCCTGACCCAGATGAGTCTGTGGTGTGAAATAATTTTTGTTGAGTGGATAGATTTTAGTTAATGGTAGTCGTTCAACATTCTACCAGAACAACGAACCATGGAGTATGATTTCTCTGAAACCATGATAGATTTCAAATCGATCCTGACCAAGATGAGTCTGTGGTGTGAAATAATTTTTGTTGAGTGGATAGTTTTTAGTTAGGGGTAGTCGTTCAACATTCTACCAGAACAACGAACCATGGAGTATGATTTCTCTGAAACCATGATAGATTTCAAATCGATCCTGACCAAGATGAGTCTGTGGTGTGAAATAATTTTTGTTGAGTGTATAGATTTTAGTTAGGGGTAGTCGTTCAACATTCTACCAGAACAACGAACCATGGAGTATGATTTCTCTGAAACCATGATAGATTTCAAATCGATCCTGACCAAGATGAGTCTGTGGTGTGAAATAATTTTTGTTGAGTGGATAGATATTAGTTGGGGTAGTCGTTCAACATTCTATCAGAACAACGAACCATGGATTATAATTTCTCTGAAACCATGATAGATTTCAAATCGATCCTGACCAACATGAGTCTTTGGTGTGAAATAATTTTTGTTGAGTGGATAGATTTTAGTTAGGAGTAGTCGTTCAACATTCTACCAGAACAACGAACCATGGAGTATGATTTCTCTGAAACCGTGATAAATTTCAAATCGATCCTAACCAAGATGAGTCTGTGGTGTGAAATAATGTTTGCTTCGGTGGATAGATTTTAGTTGGGGTAGTCGTTCAACATTCTACCAGAACAACGAACCATGGAGTATGATTTCTCTGAAACCATGATAGATTTCCAATCGATCCTGACCAAGATGAGTCTGTGGTATGAAATAGTTTTTGTTGAGTGGATAGATTTTAGTTGGGGTAGTCGTTCAACATTCTATCAGAACAACGAACCATGGAGTATGATTTCTCTGAAACCATGATAGATTTCAAATCGATCCTGACCAAGATGAGTCTGTGGTGTGAAATAATTTTTGTTGAGTGGATAGCTTTTAGTTATTGGTAGTCGTTCAACATTCTAACAGAACAACGAAACATGGAGTATGATTTCTCTGAAACCATGATAGATTTCGAATCGATCCTGACCAAGATGAATCTGTGGTGTGAAATAATTTTTGTTGAGTGGATAGATTTTAGTTAGGGGTAGTCGTTCAGCATTCTACCAGAACAACGAACCATGGAGTATGATTTCTCTGAAACCATGATAGATTTCAAATCGATCCTGACCAAGATGAGTCTGTGGTGTGAAATAATTTTTGTTGAGTGGATAGATTTTAGTTAGTGGTAGTCGTTTAGCATTCTACCAGTATGATTTCTCTGAAACCATGATAGATTTCAAATCGATCCTGACCAAGATGAGTCTGTGGTGTGAAAAAATTTTTGTTGAGTGGATAGATTTTAGTTAGGGGTAGTCGTTCAACATTCTATCAGAACAACGAACCATGGAGTATGATTTCTCTGAAACCATGATAGATTTCAAATCGATCCTGACCAAGATGAGTTTGTGGTGTGAAATAATTTTTGTTGAGTGGATAGATTTTAGTTAGGAGTAGTCGTTCAACATTCTACCAGAACAACGAACCATGGAGTATAATTTCTCTGAAACCATGATAGATTTCAAATCGATCCTGACCAACATGAGTCTGTGGTTGAAATAATTTTTGTTGAGTGGATAGATTTTAGTTGGGGTAGTTGTTCAACATTCTATCAGAACAACGAACCATGGAGTATAATTTCTCTGAAACCATGATAGATTTCAAATCGATCCTGACCAACATGAGTCTTTGGTGTGAAATAATTTTTGTTGAGTGGATAGATTTTAGTTAGGAGTAGTCGTTCAACATTCTACCAGAACAACGAACCATGGAGTATGATTTCTCTGAAACCGTGATAAATTTCAAATCGATCCTAACCAAGATGAGTCTGTGGTGTGAAATAATGTTTGCTTCGGTGGATAGATTTTAGTTAGGAGTAGTCGTTCAACATTCTACCAGAACAACGAACCATGGAGTATGATTTCTCTGAAACCATGATAGATTACAAATCGATCCTGACCAAGATGAGTCTGTGGTGTGAAATAATTTTTGTTGAGTGGATAGATTTTAGTTAGGGGTAGTCGTTCAAAATTCTACCAGAACAACGAACCATATACTATGATTTCTCTGAAACCATGATAGATTTCAAATCGATCCTGATCAAGATGAGTCTGTGGTGTGAAATAATTTTTGCTTCGGTGGATAGATTTTAGTTAGGGGTAGTCGTTCAACATTCTACCAGAACAACGAACCATGGAGTATGATTTCTCTGAAACCATGATAGATTTCAAATCGATCCTGACCAAGATGAGTCTGTGGTGTGAAATAGTTTTTGTTGAGTGGATAGATTTTAGTTGGGGTAGTCGTTCAACATTCTATCAGAACAACGAACCATGGTGTATGATTTCTCTGAAACCATGATAGATTTCAAATCGATCCTGACCAAGATGAGTCTGTGGTGTGAAAAAATTTTTGTTGAGTGGATAGATTTTAGTTAGGGGTAGTCGTTCAACATTCTACCAGAACAACGAACCATGGAGTATGATTTCTCTGAAACCATGATAGGTTTCAAATCGATCCTGACCCAGATGAGTCTGTGGTGTGAAATAATTTTTGTTGAGTGGATAGATTTTAGTTAATGGTAGTCGTTCAACATTCTACCAGAACAACGAACCATGGAGTATGATTTCTCTGAAACCATGATAGATTTCAAATCGATCCTGACCAAGATGAGTCTGTGGTGTGAAATAATTTTTGTTGAGTGGATAGTTTTTAGTTAGGGGTAGTCGTTCAACATTCTACCAGAACAACGAACCATGGAGTATGATTTCTCTGAAACCATGATAGATTTCAAATCGATCCTGACCAAGATGAGTCTGTGGTGTGAAATAATTTTTGTTGAGTGTATAGATTTTAGTTAGGGGTAGTCGTTTAGCATTCTACCAGTATGATTTCTCTGAAACCATGATAGATTTCAAATCGATCCTGACCCAGATGAGTCTGTGGTGTGAAATAATTTTTGTTGAGTGGATAGATTTTAGTTAATGGTAGTCGTTCAACATTCTACCAGAACAACGAACCATGGAGTATGATTTCTCTGAAACCATGATAGATTTCAAATCGATCCTGACCAAGATGAGTCTGTGGTGTGAAATAATTTTTGTTGAGTGGATAGTTTTTAGTTAGGGGTAGTCGTTCAACATTCTACCAGAACAACGAACCATGGAGTATGATTTCTCTGAAACCATGATAGATTTCAAATCGATCCTGACCAAGATGAGTCTGTGGTGTGAAATAATTTTTGTAGAGTGGATAGATTTTAGTTAGGGGTAGTCGTTCAACATTCTACCAGAACAACGAACCATGGAGTATGATTTCTCTAAAACCATGATAGATTTCAAATCGATCCTGACCAAGATGAGTCTGTGGTGTGAAATAATTTTTGCTTCGGTGGATAGATTTTAGTTGATGGTAGTCGTTCAACATTCTACCAGAACAACGAACCATGGAGTATGATTTCTCTGAAACCATGATAGATTACAAATCGATCCTGACCATGATGAGTCTGTGGTGTGAAAAAATTTTTGTTGAGTGGAAAGATTTTAGTTAGGGGTAGTCGTTCAACATTCTACCAGAACAACGAACCATGGAGTATGATTTCTCTGAAACCATGATAGGTTTCAAATCGATCCTGACCCAGATAAGTCTGTGGTGTGAAATAATTTTTGTTGAGTGGATAGATTTTAGTTAATGGTAGTCGTTCAACATTCTACCAGAACAACGAACCATGGAGTATGATTTCTCTGAAACCATGATAGATTTCAAATCGATCCTGACCAAGATGAGTCTGTGGTGTGAAATAATTTTTGTTGAGTGGATAGATTTTAGTTAGGGGTAGTCGTTCAACATTCTACCAGAACAACGAACCATATACTATGATTTCTCTGAAACCATGATAGATTTCAAATCGATCCTGACCAAGATGAGTCTGTGGTGTGAAATAATTTTTGCTTCGGTGGATAGATTTTAGTTGGGGTAGTCGTTCAACATTCTACCAGAACAACGAACCATGGAGTATGATTTCTCTGAAACCATGATAGATTTCAAATCGATCCTGACCAAGATGAGTCTGTGGTGTGAAATAATTTTTGTTGAGTGGATAGATTTTAGTTAGGGGTAGTCGTTCAGCATTCTACCAGAACAACGAACCATGGAGTATGATTTCTCTGAAACCATGATAGATTTCAAATCGATCCTGACCAAGATGAGTCTGTGGTGTGAAATAATTTTTGTTGAGTGGATAGTTTTTAGTTAGGGGTAGTCGTTCAACATTCTACCAGAACAACGAACCATGGAGTATGATTTCTCTGAAACCATGATAGATTTCAAATCGATCCTGACCAAGATGAGTCTGTGGTGTGAAATAATTTTTGTTGAGTGTATAGATTTTAGTTAGGGGTAGTCGTTTAGCATTCTACCAGTATGATTTCTCTGAAACCATGATAGATTTCAAATCGATCCTGACCCAGATGAGTCTGTGGTGTGAAATAATTTTTGTTGAGTGGATAGATTTTAGTTAATGGTAGTCGTTCAACATTCTACCAGAACAACGAACCATGGAGTATGATTTCTCTGAAACCATGATAGATTTCAAATCGATCCTGACCAAGATGAGTCTGTGGTGTGAAATAATTTTTGTTGAGTGGATAGTTTTTAGTTAGAGGTAGTCGTTCAACATTCTACCAGAACAACGAACCATGGAGTATGATTTCTCTGAAACCATGATAGGTTTCAAATCGATCCTGACCCAGATGAGTCTGTGGTGTGAAATAATTTTTGTTGAGTGGATAGATTTTAGTTAATGGTAGTCGTTCAACATTCTACCAGAACAACGAACAATGGAGTATGATTTCTCTGAAACCATGATAGATTTCAAATCGATCCTGACCAAGATGAGTCTGTGGTGTGAAATAATTTTTGTTGAGTGGATAGATTTTAGTTAGGGGTAGTCGTTCAGCATTCTACCAGAACAACGAACCATGGAGTATGATTTCTCTGAAACCATGATAGATTTCAAATCGATCCTGACCAAGATGAGTCTGTGGTGTGAAATAATTTTTGTTGAGTGGATAGATTTTAGTTAGTGGTAGTCGTTTAGCATTCTACCAGTATGATTTCTCTGAAACCATGATAGATTTCAAATCGATCCTGACCAAGATGAGTCTGTGGTGTGAAAAAATTTTTGTTGAGTGGATAGATTTTAGTTAGGGGTAGTCGTTCAACATTCTATCAGAACAACGAACCATGGAGTATGATTTCTCTGAAACCATGATAGATTTCAAATCGATCCTGACCAAGATGAGTTTGTGGTGTGAAATAATTTTTGTTGAGTGGATAGATTTTAGTTAGGAGTAGTCGTTCAACATTCTACCAGAACAACGAACCATGGAGTATAATTTCTCTGAAACCATGATAGATTTCAAATCGATCCTGACCAACATGAGTCTGTGGTTGAAATAATTTTTGTTGAGTGGATAGATTTTAGTTGGGGTAGTTGTTCAACATTCTATCAGAACAACGAACCATGGAGTATAATTTCTCTGAAACCATGATAGATTTCAAATCGATCCTGACCAACATGAGTCTTTGGTGTGAAATAATTTTTGTTGAGTGGATAGATTTTAGTTAGGAGTAGTCGTTCAACATTCTACCAGAACAACGAACCATGGAGTATGATTTCTCTGAAACCGTGATAAATTTCAAATCGATCCTAACCAAGATGAGTCTGTGGTGTGAAATAATGTTTGCTTCGGTGGATAGATTTTAGTTAGGAGTAGTCGTTCAACATTCTACCAGAACAACGAACCATGGAGTATGATTTCTCTGAAATCATGATAGATTACAAATCGATTATGACCAAGATGAGTCTGTGGTGTGAAATAATTTTTGTTGAGTGGATAGATTTTAGTTAGGGGTAGTCGTTCAACATTCTACCAGAACAACGAACCATACACTATGATTTCTCTGAAACCATGATAGATTTCAAATCGATCCTGACCAAGATGAGTCTGTGGTGTGAAATAATTTTTGCTTCGGTGGATAGATTTTAGTTGGGGTAGTCGTTCAACATTCTACCAGAACAACGAACCATGGAGTATGATTTCTCTGAAACCATGATAGATTTCAAATCGATCCTGACCAAGATGAGTCTGTGGTGTGAAATAGTTTTTGTTGAGTGGATAGATTTTAGTTGGGGTAGTCGTTCAACATTCTATCAGAACAACGAACCATGGTGTATGATTTCTCTGAAACCATGATAGATTTCAAATCGATCCTGACCAAGATGAGTCTGTGGTGTGAAAAAATTTTTGTTGAGTGGATAGATTTTAGTTACGGGTAGTCGTTCAACATTCTACCAGAACAACGAACCATGGAGTATGATTTCTCTGAAACCATGATAGGTTTCAAATCGATCCTGACCCAGATGAGTCTGTGGTGTGAAATAATTTTTGTTGAGTGGATAGATTTTAGTTGGGGTAGTTGTTCAACATTCTATCAGAACAACGAACCATGGAGTATAATTTCTCTGAAACCATGATAGATTTCAAATCGATCCTGACCAACATGAGTCTTTGGTGTGAAATAATTTTTGTTGAGTGGATAGATTTTAGTTAGGAGTAGTCGTTCAACATTCTACCAGAACAACGAACCATGGAGTATGATTTCTCTGAAACCGTGATAAATTTCAAATCGATCCTAACCAAGATGAGTCTGTGGTGTGAAATAATGTTTGCTTCGGTGGATAGATTTTAGTTAGGAGTAGTCGTTCAACATTCTACCAGAACAACGAACCATGGAGTATGATTTCTCTGAAACCATGATAGATTACAAATCGATCCTGACCAAGATGAGTCTGTGGTGTGAAATAATTTTTGTTGAGTGGATAGATTTTAGTTAGGGGTAGTCGTTCAACATTCTACCAGAACAACGAACCATACACTATGATTTCTCTGAAACCATGATAGATTTCAAATCGATCCTGACCAAGATGAGTCTGTGGTGTGAAATAATTTTTGCTTCGGTGGATAGATTTTAGTTGGGGTAGTCGTTCAACATTCTACCAGAACAACGAACCATGGAGTATGATTTCTCTGAAACCATGATAGATTTCAAATCGATCCTGACCAAGATGAGTCTGTGGTGTGAAATAGTTTTTGTTGAGTGGATAGATTTTAGTTGGGGTAGTCGTTCAACATTCTATCAGAACAACGAACCATGGTGTATGATTTCTCTGAAACCATGATAGATTTCAAATCGATCCTGACCAAGATGAGTCTGTGGTGTGAAAAAATTTTTGTTGAGTGGATAGATTTTAGTTAGGGGTAGTCGTTCAACATTCTACCAGAACAACGAACCATGGAGTATGATTTCTCTGAAACCATGATAGGTTTCAAATCGATCCTGACCAACATGAGTCTGTGGTTGAAATAATTTTTGTTGAGTGGATAGATTTTAGTTGGGGTAGTTGTTCAACATTCTACCAGAACAACGAACCATGGAGTATAATTTCTCTGAAACCATGATAGATTTCAAATCGATCCTGACCAACATGAGTCTGTGGTTGAAATAATTTTTGTTGAGTGGATAGATTTTAGTTGGGGTAGTTGTTCAACATTCTATCAGAACAACGAACCATGGAGTATAATTTCTCTGAAACCATGATAGATTTCAAATCGATCCTGACCAACATGAGTCTTTGGTGTGAAATAATTTTTGTTGAGTGGATAGATTTTAGTTAGGAGTAGTCGTTCAACATTCTACCAGAACAACGAACCATGGAGTATGATTTCTCTGAAACCATGATAGATTACAAATCGATCCTGACCAAGATGAGTCTGTGGTGTGAAATAATTTTTGTTGAGTGGATAGATTTTAGTTAGGGGTAGTCGTTCAACATTCTATCAGAACAACGAACCATGGAGTATAATTTCTCTGAAACCATGATAGATTTCAAATCGATCCTGACCAACATGAGTCTTTGGTGTGAAATAATTTTTGTTGAGTGGATAGATTTTAGTTAGGAGTAGTCGTTCAACATTCTACCAGAACAACGAACCATGGAGTATGATTTCTCTGAAACCGTGATAAATTTCAAATCGATCCTAACCAAGATGAGTCTGTGGTGTGAAATAATGTTTGCTTCGGTGGATAGATTTTAGTTAGGAGTAGTCGTTCAACATTCTACCAGAACAACGAACCATGGAGTATGATTTCTCTGAAACCATGATAGATTACAAATCGATCCTGACCAAGATGAGTCTGTGGTGTGAAATAATTTTTGTTGAGTGGATAGATTTTAGTTAGGGGTAGTCGTTCAACATTCTACCAGAACAACGAACCATGGAGTATGATTTCTCTGAAACCATGATAGATTTCAAATCGATCCTGACCAAGATGAGTCTGTGGTGTGAAATAGTTTTTGTTGAGTGGATAGATTTTAGTTGGGGTAGTCGTTCAACATTCTATCAGAACAACGAACCATGGTGTATGATTTCTCTGAAACCATGATAGATTTCAAATCGATCCTGACCAAGATGAGTCTGTGGTGTGAAAAAATTTTTGTTGAGTGGATAGATTTTAGTTAGGGGTAGTCGTTCAACATTCTACCAGAACAACGAACCATGGAGTATGATTTCTCTGAAACCATGATAGGTTTCAAATCGATCCTGACCCAGATGAGTCTGTGGTGTGAAATAATTTTTGTTGAGTGGATAGATTTTAGTTAATGGTAGTCGTTCAACATTCTACCAGAACAACGAACCATGGAGTATGATTTCTCTGAAACCATGATAGATTTCAAATCGATCCTGACCAAGATGAGTCTGTGGTGTGAAATAATTTTTGTTGAGTGGATAGTTTTTAGTTAGGGGTAGTCGTTCAACATTCTACCAGAACAACGAACCATGGAGTATGATTTCTCTGAAACCATGATAGATTTCAAATCGATCCTGACCAAGATGAGTCTGTGGTGTGAAATAATTTTTGTTGAGTGGATAGATTTTAGTTGGGGTAGTCGTTCAACATTCTATCAGAACAACGAACCATGGAGTATAATTTCTCTGAAACCATGATAGATTTCAAATCGATCCTGACCAACATGAGTCTTTGGTGTGAAATAATTTTTGTTGAGTGGATAGATTTTAGTTAGGAGTAGTCGTTCAACATTCTACCAGAACAACGAACCATGGAGTATGATTTCTCTGAAACCGTGATAAATTTCAAATCGATCCTAACCAAGATGAGTCTGTGGTGTGAAATAATGTTTGCTTCGGTGGATAGATTTTAGTTGGGGTAGTCGTTCAACATTCTACCAGAACAACGAACCATGGAGTATGATTTCTCTGAAACCATGATAGATTTCAAATCGATCCTGACCAAGATGAGTCTGTGGTATGAAATAGTTTTTGTTGAGTGGATAGATTTTAGTTGGGGTAGTCGTTCAACATTCTATCAGAACAACGAACCATGGAGTATGATTTCTCTGAAACCATGATAGATTTCAAATCGATCCTGACCAAGATGAGTCTGTGGTGTGAAATAATTTTTGTTGAGTGGATAGCTTTTAGTTATTGGTAGTCGTTCAACATTCTAACAGAACAACGAAACATGGAGTATGATTTCTCTGAAACCATGATAGATTTCGAATCGATCCTGACCAAGATGAATCTGTGGTGTGAAATAATTCTTGTTGAGTGGATAGATTTTAGTTAGGGGTAGTCGTTCAGCATTCTACCAGAACAACGAACCATGGAGTATGATTTCTCTGAAACCATGATAGATTTCAAATCGATCCTGACCAAGATGAGTCTGTGGTGTGAAATAATTTTTGTTGAGTGGATAGATTTTAGTTAGTGGTAGTCGTTTAGCATTCTACCAGTATGATTTCTCTGAAACCATGATAGATTTCAAATCGATCCTGACCAAGATGAGTCTGTGGTGTGAAAAAATTTTTGTTGAGTGGATAGATTTTAGTTAGGGGTAGTCGTTCAACATTCTATCAGAACAACGAACCATGGAGTATGATTTCTCTGAAACCATGATAGATTTCAAATCGATCCTGACCAAGATGAGTTTGTGGTGTGAAATAATTTTTGTTGAGTGGATAGATTTTAGTTAGGAGTAGTCGTTCAACATTCTACCAGAACAACGAACCATGGAGTATAATTTCTCTGAAACCATGATAGATTTCAAATCGATCCTGACCAACATGAGTCTGTGGTTGAAATAATTTTTGTTGAGTGGATAGATTTTAGTTGGGGTAGTTGTTCAACATTCTATCAGAACAACGAACCATGGAGTATAATTTCTCTGAAACCATGATAGATTTCAAATCGATCCTGACCAACATGAGTCTTTGGTGTGAAATAATTTTTGTTGAGTGGATAGATTTTAGTTAGGAGTAGTCGTTCAACATTCTACCAGAACAACGAACCATGGAGTATGATTTCTCTGAAACCGTGATAAATTTCAAATCGATCCTAACCAAGATGAGTCTGTGGTGTGAAATAATGTTTGCTTCGGTGGATAGATTTTAGTTAGGAGTAGTCGTTCAACATTCTACCAGAACAACGAACCATGGAGTATGATTTCTCTGAAACCATGATAGATTACAAATCGATCCTGACCAAGATGAGTCTGTGGTGTGAAATAATTTTTGTTGAGTGGATAGATTTTAGTTAGGGGTAGTCGTTCAACATTCTACCAGAACAACGAACCATATACTATGATTTCTCTGAAACCATGATAGATTTCAAATCGATCCTGACCAAGATGAGTCTGTGGTGTGAAATAATTTTTGCTTCGGTGGATAGATTTTAGTTGGGGTAGTCGTTCAACATTCTACCAGAACAACGAACCATGGAGTATGATTTCTCTGAAACCATGATAGATTTCAAATCGATCCTGACCAAGATGAGTCTGTGGTGTGAAATAGTTTTTGTTGAGTGGATAGATTTTAGTTGGGGTAGTCGTTCAACATTCTATCAGAACAACGAACCATGGTGTATGATTTCTCTGAAACCATGATAGATTTCAAATCGATCCTGACCAAGATGAGTCTGTGGTGTGAAATAATTTTTGTTGAGTGGATAGATTTTAATTACGGGTAGTCGTTCAACATTCTACCAGAACAACGAACCATATACTATGATTTCTCTGAAACCATGATAGATTTCAAATCGATCCTGACCAAGATGAGTCTGTGGTGTGAAATAGTTTTTGTTGAGTGGATAGATTTTAGTTGGGGTAGTCGTTCAACATTCTATCAGAACAACGAACCATGGTGTATGATTTCTCTGAAACCATGATAGATTTCAAATCGATCCTGACCAAGATGAGTCTGTGGTGTGAAAAAATTTTTGTTGAGTGGATAGATTTTAGTTAGGGGTAGTCGTTCAACATTCTACCAGAACAACGAACCATGGAGTATGATTTCTCTGAAACCATGATAGGTTTCAAATCGATCCTGACCCAGATGAGTCTGTGGTGTGAAATAATTTTTGTTGAGTGGATAGATTTTAGTTAATGGTAGTCGTTCAACATTCTACCAGAACAACGAACCATGGAGTATGATTTCTCTGAAACCATGATAGATTTCAAATCGATCCTGACCAAGATGAGTCTGTGGTGTGAAATAATTTTTGTTGAGTGGATAGTTTTTAGTTAGGGGTAGTCGTTCAACATTCTACCAGAACAACGAACCATGGAGTATGATTTCTCTGAAACCATGATAGATTTCAAATCGATCCTGACCAAGATGAGTCTGTGGTGTGAAATAATTTTTGTTGAGTGGATAGATTTTAGTTGGGGTAGTTGTTCAACATTCTATCAGAACAACGAACCATGGAGTATAATTTCTCTGAAACCATGATAGATTTCAAATCGATCCTGACCAACATGAGTCTTTGGTGTGAAATAATTTTTGTTGAGTGGATAGATTTTAGTTAGGAGTAGTCGTTCAACATTCTACCAGAACAACGAACCATGGAGTATGATTTCTCTGAAACCGTGATAAATTTCAAATCGATCCTAACCAAGATGAGTCTGTGGTGTGAAATAATGTTTGCTTCGGTGGATAGATTTTAGTTGGGGTAGTCGTTCAACATTCTACCAGAACAACGAACCATGGAGTATGATTTCTCTGAAACCATGATAGATTTCAAATCGATCCTGACCAAGATGAGTCTGTGGTATGAAATAGTTTTTGTTGAGTGGATAGATTTTAGTTGGGGTAGTCGTTCAACATTCTATCAGAACAACGAACGATGGAGTATGATTTCTCTGAAACCATGATAGATTTCAAATCGATCCTGACCAAGATGAGTCTGTGGTGTGAAATAATTTTTGTTGAGTGGATAGCTTTTAGTTATTGGTAGTCGTTCAACATTCTAACAGAACAACGAAACATGGAGTATGATTTCTCTGAAACCATGATAGATTTCGAATCGATCCTGACCAAGATGAATCTGTGGTGTGAAATAATTCTTGTTGAGTGGATAGATTTTAGTTAGGGGTAGTCGTTCAGCATTCTACCAGAACAACGAACCATGGAGTATGATTTCTCTGAAACCATGATAGATTTCAAATCGATCCTGACCAAGATGAGTCTGTGGTGTGAAATAATTTTTGTTGAGTGGATAGATTTTAGTTAGTGGTAGTCGTTTAGCATTCTACCAGTATGATTTCTCTGAAACCATGATAGATTTCAAATCGATCCTGACCAAGATGAGTCTGTGGTGTGAAAAAATTTTTGTTGAGTGGATAGATTTTAGTTAGGGGTAGTCGTTCAACATTCTATCAGAACAACGAACCATGGAGTATGATTTCTCTGAAACCATGATAGATTTCAAATCGATCCTGACCAAGATGAGTTTGTGGTGTGAAATAATTTTTGTTGAGTGGATAGATTTTAGTTAGGAGTAGTCGTTCAACATTCTACCAGAACAACGAACCATGGAGTATAATTTCTCTGAAACCATGATAGATTTCAAATCGATCCTGACCAACATGAGTCTGTGGTTGAAATAATTTTTGTTGAGTGGATAGATTTTAGTTGGGGTAGTTGTTCAACATTCTATCAGAACAACGAACCATGGAGTATAATTTCTCTGAAACCATGATAGATTTCAAATCGATCCTGACCAACATGAGTCTTTGGTGTGAAATAATTTTTGTTGAGTGGATAGATTTTAGTTAGGAGTAGTCGTTCAACATTCTACCAGAACAACGAACCATGGAGTATGATTTCTCTGAAACCGTGATAAATTTCAAATCGATCCTAACCAAGATGAGTCTGTGGTGTGAAATAATGTTTGCTTCGGTGGATAGATTTTAGTTAGGAGTAGTCGTTCAACATTCTACCAGAACAACGAACCATGGAGTATGATTTCTCTGAAACCATGATAGATTACAAATCGATCCTGACCAAGATGAGTCTGTGGTGTGAAATAATTTTTGTTGAGTGGATAGATTTTAGTTAGGGGTAGTCGTTCAACATTCTACCAGAACAACGAACCATATACTATGATTTCTCTGAAACCATGATAGATTTCAAATCGATCCTGACCAAGATGAGTCTGTGGTGTGAAATAATTTTTGCTTCGGTGGATAGATTTTAGTTGGGGTAGTCGTTCAACATTCTACCAGAACAACGAACCATGGAGTATGATTTCTCTGAAACCATGATAGATTTCAAATCGATCCTGACCAAGATGAGTCTGTGGTGTGAAATAGTTTTTGTTGAGTGGATAGATTTTAGTTGGGGTAGTCGTTCAACATTCTATCAGAACAACGAACCATGGTGTATGATTTCTCTGAAACCATGATAGATTTCAAATCGATCCTGACCAAGATGAGTCTGTGGTGTGAAATAATTTTTGTTGAGTGGATAGATTTTAATTACGGGTAGTCGTTCAACATTCTACCAGAACAACGAACCATATACTATGATTTCTCTGAAACCATGATAGATTTCAAATCGATCCTGACCAAGATGAGTCTGTGGTGTGAAATAGTTTTTGTTGAGTGGATAGATTTTAGTTGGGGTAGTCGTTCAACATTCTATCAGAACAACGAACCATGGTGTATGATTTCTCTGAAACCATGATAGATTTCAAATCGATCCTGACCAAGATGAGTCTGTGGTGTGAAAAAATTTTTGTTGAGTGGATAGATTTTAGTTAGGGGTAGTCGTTCAACATTCTACCAGAACAACGAACCATGGAGTATGATTTCTCTGAAACCATGATAGGTTTCAAATCGATCCTGACCCAGATGAGTCTGTGGTGTGAAATAATTTTTGTTGAGTGGATAGATTTTAGTTAATGGTAGTCGTTCAACATTCTACCAGAACAACGAACCATGGAGTATGATTTCTCTGAAACCATGATAGATTTCAAATCGATCCTGACCAAGATGAGTCTGTGGTGTGAAATAATTTTTGTTGAGTGGATAGTTTTTAGTTAGGGGTAGTCGTTCAACATTCTACCAGAACAACGAACCATGGAGTATGATTTCTCTGAAACCATGATAGATTTCAAATCGATCCTGACCAAGATGAGTCTGTGGTGTGAAATAATTTTTGTTGAGTGGATAGATTTTAGTTGGGGTAGTCGTTCAACATTCTATCAGAACAACGAACCATGGAGTATAATTTCTCTGAAACCATGATAGATTTCAAATCGATCCTGACCAACAGGAGTCTTTGGTGTGAAATAATTTTTGTTGAGTGGATAGATTTTAGTTAGGAGTAGTCGTTCAACATTCTACCAGAACAACGAACCATGGAGTATGATTTCTCTGAAACCGTGATAAATTTCAAATCGATCCTAACCAAGATGAGTCTGTGGTGTGAAATAATGTTTGCTTCGGTGGATAGATTTTAGTTGGGGTAGTCGTTCAACATTCTACCAGAACAACGAACCATGGAGTATGATTTCTCTGAAACCATGATAGATTTCAAATCGATCCTGACCAAGATGAGTCTGTGGTATGAAATAGTTTTTGTTGAGTGGATAGATTTTAGTTGGGGTAGTCGTTCAACATTCTATCAGAACAACGAACCATGGAGTATGATTTCTCTGAAACCATGATAGATTTCAAATCGATCCTGACCAAGATGAGTCTGTGGTGTGAAATAATTTTTGTTGAGTGGATAGCTTTTAGTTATTGGTAGTCGTTCAACATTCTAACAGAACAACGAAACATGGAGTATGATTTCTCTGAAACCATGATAGATTTCGAATCGATCCTGACCAAGATGAATCTGTGGTGTGAAATAATTTTTGTTGAGTGGATAGATTTTAGTTAGGGGTAGTCGTTCAGCATTCTACCAGAACAACGAACCATGGAGTATGATTTCTCTGAAACCATGATAGATTTCAAATCGATCCTGACCAAGATGAGTCTGTGGTGTGAAATAATTTTTGTTGAGTGGATAGATTTTAGTTAGTGGTAGTCGTTTAGCATTCTACCAGTATGATTTCTCTGAAACCATGATAGATTTCAAATCGATCCTGACCAAGATGAGTCTGTGGTGTGAAAAAATTTTTGTTGAGTGGATAGAGTTTAGTTAGGGGTAGTCGTTCAACATTCTATCAGAACAACGAACCATGGAGTATGATTTCTCTGAAACCATGATAGATTTCAAATCGATCCTGACCAAGATGAGTTTGTGGTGTGAAATAATTTTTGTTGAGTGGATAGATTTTAGTTAGGAGTAGTCGTTCAACATTCTACCAGAACAACGAACCATGGAGTATAATTTCTCTGAAACCATGATAGATTTCAAATCGATCCTGACCAACATGAGTCTGTGGTTGAAATAATTTTTGTTGAGTGGATAGATTTTAGTTGGGGTAGTTGTTCAACATTCTATCAGAACAACGAACCATGGAGTATAATTTCTCTGAAACCATGATAGATTTCAAATCGATCCTGACCAACATGAGTCTTTGGTGTGAAATAATTTTTGTTGAGTGGATAGATTTTAGTTAGGAGTAGTCGTTCAACATTCTACCAGAACAACGAACCATGGAGTATGATTTCTCTGAAACCGCGATAAATTTCAAATCGATCCTAACCAAGATGAGTCTGTGGTGTGAAATAATGTTTGCTTCGGTGGATAGATTTTAGTTAGGAGTAGTCGTTCAACATTCTACCAGAACAACGAACCATGGAGTATGATTTCTCTGAAACCATGATAGATTACAAATCGATCCTGACCAAGATGAGTCTGTGGTGTGAAATAATTTTTGTTGAGTGGATAGATTTTAGTTAGGGGTAGTCGTTCAACATTCTACCAGAACAACGAACCATATACTATGATTTCTCTGAAACCATGATAGATTTCAAATCGATCCTGACCAAGATGAGTCTGTGGTGTGAAATAATTTTTGCTTCGGTGGATAGATTTTAGTTGGGGTAGTCGTTCAACATTCTACCAGAACAACGAACCATGGAGTATGATTTCTCTGAAACCATGATAGATTTCAAATCGATCCTGACCAAGATGAGTCTGTGGTGTGAAATAGTTTTTGTTGAGTGGATAGATTTTAGTTGGGGTAGTCGTTCAACATTCTATCAGAACAACGAACCATGGTGTATGATTTCTCTGAAACCATGATAGATTTCAAATCGATCCTGACCAAGATGAGTCTGTGGTGTGAAATAATTTTTGTTGAGTGGATAGATTTTAGTTACGGGTAGTCGTTCAACATTCTACCAGAACAACGAACCATGGAGTATGATTTCTCTGAAACCATGATAGGTTTCAAATCGATCCTGACCCAGATGAGTCTGTGGTGTGAAATAATTTTTGTTGAGTGGATAGATTTTAGTTAATGGTAGTCGTTCAACATTCTACCAGAACAACGAACCATGGAGTATGATTTCTCTGAAACCATGATAGATTTCAAATCGATCCTGACCAAGATGAGTCTGTGGTGTGAAATAATTTTTGTTGAGTGGATAGTTTTTAGTTAGGGGTAGTCGTTCAACATTCTACCAGAACAACGAACCATGGAGTATGATTTCTCTGAAACCATGATAGATTTCAAATCGATCCTGACCAAGATGAGTCTGTGGTGTGAAATAATTTTTGTTGAGTGTATAGATTTTAGTTAGGGGTAGTCGTTCAACATTCTACCAGAACAACGAACCATGGAGTATGATTTCTCTGAAACCATGATAGATTTCAAATCGATCCTGACCAAGATGAGTCTGTGGTGTGAAATAATTTTTGTTGAGTGGATAGATTTTAGTTGGGGTAGTCGTTCAACATTCTATCAGAACAACGAACCATGGAGTATAATTTCTCTGAAACCATGATAGATTTCAAATCGATCCTGACCAACATGAGTCTTTGGTGTGAAATAATTTTTGTTGAGTGGATAGATTTTAGTTAGGAGTAGTCGTTCAACATTCTACCAGAACAACGAACCATGGAGTATGATTTCTCTGAAACCGTGATAAATTTCAAATCGATCCTAACCAAGATGAGTCTGTGGTGTGAAATAATGTTTGCTTCGGTGGATAGATTTTAGTTGGGGTAGTCGTTCAACATTCTACCAGAACAACGAACCATGGAGTATGATTTCTCTGAAACCATGATAGATTTCAAATCGATCCTGACCAAGATGAGTCTGTGGTATGAAATAGTTTTTGTTGAGTGGATAGATTTTAGTTGGGGTAGTCGTTCAACATTCTATCAGAACAACGAACCATGGAGTATGATTTCTCTGAAACCATGATAGATTTCAAATCGATCCTGACCAAGATGAGTCTGTGGTGTGAAATAATTTTTGTTGAGTGGATAGCTTTTAGTTATTGGTAGTCGTTCAACATTCTAACAGAACAACGAAACATGGAGTATGATTTCTCTGAAACCATGATAGATTTCGAATCGATCCTGACCAAGATGAATCTGTGGTGTGAAATAATTTTTGTTGAGTGGATAGATTTTAGTTAGGGGTAGTCGTTCAGCATTCTACCAGAACAACGAACCATGGAGTATGATTTCTCTGAAACCATGATAGATTTCAAATCGATCCTGACCAAGATGAGTCTGTGGTGTGAAATAATTTTTGTTGAGTGGATAGATTTTAGTTAGTGGTAGTCGTTTAGCATTCTACCAGTATGATTTCTCTGAAACCATGATAGATTTCAAATCGATCCTGACCAAGATGAGTCTGTGGTGTGAAAAAATTTTTGTTGAGTGGATAGATTTTAGTTAGGGGTAGTCGTTCAACATTCTATCAGAACAACGAACCATGGAGTATGATTTCTCTGAAACCATGATTGATTTCAAATCGATCCTGACCAAGATGAGTTTGTGGTGTGAAATAATTTTTGTTGAGTGGATAGATTTTAGTTAGGAGTAGTCGTTCAACATTCTACCAGAACAACGAACCATGGAGTATAATTTCTCTGAAACCATGATAGATTTCAAATCGATCCTGACCAACATGAGTCTGTGGTTGAAATAATTTTTGTTGAGTGGATAGATTTTAGTTGGGGTAGTTGTTCAACATTCTATCAGAACAACGAACCATGGAGTATGATTTCTCTGAAACCATGATAAATTTCAAATCGATCCTAACCAAGATGAGTCTGTGGTGTGAAATAATTTTTGCTTCGGTGGATAGATTTTAGTTGGGGTAGTCGTTCTACATTCTACCAGAACAACGAACCATGGAGTACGATTTCTCTGAAACCATGATAAATTTCAAATCGATCCTAACCAAGATGAGTCTGTGGTGTGAAATAATTTTTGCTTCGGTGGATAGATTTTAGTTGGGGTAGTCGTTCAACATTCTATCAGAACAACGAACCATGGAGTATAATTTCTCTGAAACCATGATAGATTTCAAATCGATCCTGACCAACATGAGTCTGTGGTGTGAAATAATTTTTGTTGAGTGGATAGATTTTAGTTGAGGTAGTCGTTCAACATTCTATCAGAACAACGAACCACGGAGTATAATTTCTCTGAAACCATGATGGATTTCAAATCGATCCTGACCAACATGAGTCTGTGGTGTGAAATAATTTTTGTTGAGTGGATAGATTTTAGTTAGGAGTAGTCGTTCAACATTCTACCAGAACAACGAACCATGGGGTATGATTTCTCTGAAACCATGATAAATTTCAAATCGATCCTAACAAAGATGAGTCTGTGGTGTGAAATAATTTTTGCTTCGGTGGATAGATTTTAGTTGGGGTAGTCGTTCAACATTCTATCAGAACAACGAACCATGGAGTATAATTTCTCTGAAACCATGATAGATTTCAAATCGATCCTGACCAAGATGAGTCTGTGGTGTGAAATAATTTTTGTTGAGTGGATAGATTTTAGTTAGGAGTAGTCGTTCAACATTCTACCAGAACAACGAACCATGGAGTATGATTTCTCTGAAACCATGATAAATTTCAAATCGATCCTGACCAAGATGAGTCTGTGGTGTGAAATAATTTTTGCTTCGGTGGATAGATGATAGTTAGGGCTAGTCGTTCAACATTCTACCAGAACAACGAACCATGGAGTATAATTTCTCTGAAACCATGATAGATTTCAAATCGATCCTGACCAACATGAGTCTGTGGTGTGAAATAATTTTTGTTGAGTGGACAGATTTTAGTTAGGAGTAGTCGTTCAACATTCTACCAGAACAACGAACCATGGAGTATGATTTCTCTGAAACCATGATAAATTTCAAATCGATCCTAACCAAGATGAGTCTGTGGTGTGAAATAATTTTTGCTTCGGTTAATAGATTTTAGTTGGGGTAGTCGTTCAACATTCTACCAGAACAACGAACCATGGAGTATGATTTCTCTGAAACCATGATAGATTTCAAATCGATCCTGACCAAGATGAGTCTGTGGTATGAAATAGTTTTTGTTGAGTGGATAGATTTTAGTTGGGGTAGTCGTTCAACATTCTATCAGAACAGCGAACCATGGAGTATGATTTCTCTGAAACCATGATAGATTTCAAATCGATCCTGACCAAGATGAGTCTGTGGTATGAAATAGTTTTTGTTGAGTGGATAGATTTTAGTTGGGGTAGTCGTTCAACATTCTATCAGAACAGCGAACCATGGAGTATGATTTCTCTGAAACCATGATAGATTTCAAATCGATCCTGACCAAGATGAGTCTGTGGTGTGAAATAATTTTTGTTGAGTGGATAGATTTTAGTTATTGGTAGTCGTTCAACATTCTAACTGAACAACGAAACATGGAGTATGATTTCTCTGAAACCATGATAGATTTCAAATCGATCCTGACCAAGATGAGTCTGTGGTATGAAATAGTTTTTGTTGAGTGGATAGATTTTAGTTGGGGTAGTCGTTCAACATTCTATCAGAACAGCGAACCATGGAGTATAATTTCTCTGAAACCATGATAGATTTCAAATCGATCCTGACCAACATGAGTCTGTGGTGTGAAATAATTTTTGTTGAGTGGATAGATTTTAGTTAGGAGTAGTCGTTCAACATTCTACCAGAACAACGAACCATGGAGTATGATTTCTCTGAAACCATGATAAATTTCAAATCGATCCTAACCAAGATGAGTCTGTGGTGTGAAATAATTTTTGCTTCGGTTAATAGATTTTAGTTGGGGTAGTCGTTCAACATTCTACCAGAACAACGAACCATGGAGTATGATTTCTCTGAAACCATGATAGATTTCAAACCGATCCTGACCAAGATGAGTCTGTGGTATGAAATAGTTTTTGTTGAGTGGATAGATTTTAGTTGGGGTAGTCGTTCAACATTCTATCAGAACAGCGAACCATGGAGTATGATTTCTCTGAAACCATGATAGATTTCAAATCGATCCTGACCAAGATGAGTCTGTGGTGTGAAATAATTTTTGTTGAGTGGATAGATTTTAGTTATTGGTAGTCGTTCAACATTCTAACTGAACAACGAAACATGGAGTATGATTTCTCTGAAACCATGATAGATTTCAAATCGATCCTGACCAAGATGAATCTGTGGTGTGAAATAATTTTTGTTGAGTGGATAGATTTTAGTTAGGGGTAGTCGTTCAGCATTCTACCAGAACAACGAACCATGGAGTATGATTTCTCTGAAACCATGATAGATTTCAAATCGATCCTGACCAAGATGAGTCTGTGGTGTGAAATAATTTTTGTTGAGTGGATAGATTTTAGTTAGTGGTAGTCGTTTAGCATTCTACCAGAACAACGAACCATGGAGTATGATTTCTCTGAAACCATGATAGATTTCAAATCGATCCTGACCAAGATGAGTTTGTGGTGTGAAATAATTTTTGTTGAGTGGATAGATTTTAGTTAGGGGTAGTCGTTCAACATTCTACCAGAACAACGAACCATGGAGTATGATTTCTCTGAAACCATGATAGATTTCAAATCGATCCTGACCAAGATGAGTCTGTGGTGTGAAATAATTTTTGTTGAGTGGATAGATTTTAGTTAGGGGTAGTCGTTCAACATTCTACCAGAACAACGAACCATGGAGTATGATTTCTCTGAAACCATGATAGATTTCAAATCGATCCTGACCAAGATGAGCCTGTGGTGTGAAATAATTTTTGTTGAGTGGATAGATTTTAGTTAGGAGTAGTCGTTCAACATTCTACCAGAACAACGAACCATGGAGTATAATTTCTCTGAAACCATGATAGATTTCAAATCGATCCTAACCAAGATGAGTCTGTGGTGTGAAATAATTTTTGCTTCGGTGGATAGATTTTAGTTGGGGTAGTCGTTCTACATTCTACCAGAACAACGAACCATGGAGTATGATTTCTCTGAAACCATGATAAATTTCAAATCGATCCTGACCAACATGAGTCTGTGGTTGAAATAATTTTTGTTGAGTGGATAGATTTTAGTTGGGGTAGTCGTTCAACATTCTATCAGAACAACGAACCATGGAGTATGATTTCTCTGAAACCATGATAAATTTCAAATCGATCCTAACCAAGATGAGTCTGTGGTGTGAAATAATTTTTGCTTCGGTGGATAGATTTTAGTTGGGGTAGTCGTTCTACATTCTACCAGAACAACGAACCATGGAGTATGATTTCTCTGAAACCATGATAAATTTCAAATCGATCCTAACCAAGATGAGTCTGTGGTGTGAAATAATTTTTGCTTCGGTGGATAGATTTTAGTTGGGGTAGTCGTTCAACATTCTATCAGAACAACGAACCATGGAGTATAATTTCTCTGAAACCATGATAGATTTCAAATCGATCCTGACCAACATGAGTCTGTGGTGTGAAATAATTTTTGTTGAGTGGATAGATTTTAGTTGAGGTAGTCGTTCAACATTCTATCAGAACAACGAACCACGGAGTATAATTTCTCTGAAACCATGATGGATTTCAAATCGATCCTGACCAACATGAGTCTGTGGTGTGAAATAATTTTTGTTGAGTGAATAGATTTTAGTTAGGAGTAGTCGTTCAACATTCTACCAGAACAACGAACCATGGAGTATGATTTCTCTGAAACCATGATATATTTCAAATCGATCCTAACCAAGATGAGTCTGTGGTGTGAAATAATCTTTGCTTCGGTGGATAGATTTTAGTTGGGGTAGTCGTTCAACATTCTATCAGAACAACGAACCATGGAGTATAATTTCTCTGAAACCATGATAGATTTCAAATCGATCCTGACCAAGATGAGTCTGTGGTGTGAAATAATTTTTGTTGAGTGGATAGATTTTAGTTAGGAGTAGTCGTTCAACATTCTACCAGAACAACGAACCATGGAGTATGATTTCTCTGAAACCATGATAAATTTCAAATCGATCCTGACCAAGATGAGTCTGTGGTGTGAAATAATTTTTGCTTCGGTGGATAGATGATAGTTAGGGCTAGTCGTTCAACATTCTACCAGAACAACGAACCATGGAGTATAATTTCTCTGAAACCATGATAGATTTCAAATCGATCCTGACCAAGATGAGTCTGTGGTGTGAAATAATTTTTGTTGAGTGGATAGATTTTAGTTAGGAGTAGTCGTTCAACATTCTACCAGAACAACGAACCATGGAGTATGATTTCTCTGAAACCATGATAGATTTCAAATCGATCCTGACCAAGATGAGTCTGTGGTGTGAAATAATTTTTGTTGAGTGGATAGATTTTAGTTGGGGTAGTCGTTCAACATTCTATCAGAACAACGAACCATGGAGTATAATTTCTCTGAAACCATGATAGATTTCAAATCGATCCTGACCAACATGAGTCTGTGGTGTGAAATAATTTTTGTTGAGTGGATAGATTTTAGTTAGGAGTAGTCGTTCAACATTCTACCAGAACAACGAACCATGGAGTATGATTTCTCTGAAACCATGATAAATTTCAAATCGATCCTAACCAAGATGAGTCTGTGGTGTGAAATAATTTTTGCTTCGGTTAATAGATTTTAGTTGGGGTAGTCGTTCAACATTCTACCAGAACAACGAACCATGGAGTATGATTTCTCTGAAACCATGATAGATTTCAAATCGATCCTGACCAAGATGAGTCTGTGGTATGAAATAGTTTTTGTTGAGTGGATAGATTTTAGTTGGGGTAGTCGTTCAACATTCTATCAGAACAACGAACCATGGAGTATGATTTCTCTGAAACCATGATAGATTTCAAATCGATCCTGACCAAGATGAGTCTGTGGTGTGAAATAATTTTTGTTGAGTGGATAGATTTTAGTTATTGGTAGTCGTTCAACATTCTAACTGAACAACGAAACATGGAGTATGATTTCTCTGAAACCATGATAGATTTCAAATCGATCCTGACCAAGATGAATCTGTGGTGTGAAATAATTTTTGTTGAGTGGATAGATTTTAGTTAGGGGTAGTCGTTCAGCATTCTACCAGAACAACGAACCATGGAGTATGATTTCTCTGAAACCATGATAGATTTCAAATCGATCCTGACCAAGATGAGTCTGTGGTGTGAAATAATTTTTGTTGAGTGGATAGATTTTAGTTAGGGGTAGTCGTTCAACATTCTACCAGAACAACGAACCATGGAGTATGATTTCTCTGAAACCATGATAGATTTCAAATCGATCCTGACCAAGATGAGTCTGTGGTGTGAAATAATTTTTGTTGAGTGGATAGATTTTAGTTAGGGGTAGTCGTTCAACATTCTACCAGAACAACGAACCATGGAGTATGATTTCTCTGAAACCATGATAGATTTCAAATCGATCCTGACCAAGATGAGTCTGTGGTGTGAAATAATTTTTGTTGAGTGGATAGATTTTAGTTGGGGTAGTCGTTCAACATTCTATCAGAACAACGAACCATGGAGTATAATTTCTCTGAAACCATGATAGATTTCAAATCGATCCTGACCAACATGAGTCTTTGGTGTGAAATAATTTTTGTTGAGTGGATAGATTTTAGTTAGGAGTAGTCGTTCAACATTCTACCAGAACAACGAACCATGGAGTATGATTTCTCTGAAACCATGATAAATTTCATATCGATCCTAACCAAGATGAGTCTGTGGTGTGAAATAATTGTTGCTTCGGTGGATAGATTTTAGTTGGGGTAGTCGTTCAACATTCTACCAGAACAACGAACCATGGAGTATGATTTCTCTGAAACCATGATAGATTTCAAATCGATCCTGACCAAGATGAGTCTGTGGTATGAAATAGTTTTTGTTGAGTGGATAGATTTTAGTTGGGGTAGTCGTTCAACATTCTATCAGAACAACGAACCATGGAGTATGATTTCTCTGAAACCATGATAGATTTCAAATCGATCCTGACCAAGATGAATCTGTGGTGTGAAATAATTTTTGTTGAGTGGATAGATTTTAGTTAGGGGTAGTCGTTCAGCATTCTACCAGAACAACGAACCATGGAGTATGATTTCTCTGAAACCATGATAGATTTCAAATCGATCCTGACCAAGATGAGTCTGTGGTGTGAAATAATTTTTGTTGAGTGGATAGATTTTAGTTAGTGGTAGTCGTTTAGCATTCTACCAGAACAACGAACCATGGAGTATGATTTCTCTGAAACCATGATAGATTTCAAATCGATCCTGACCAAGATGAGTCTGTGGTGTGAAAAAATTTTTGTTGAGTGGATAGATTTTAGTTAGGGGTAGTCGTTCAACATTCTATCAGAACAACGAACCATGGAGTATGATTTCTCTGAAACCATGATAGATTTCAAATCGATCCTGACCAAGATGAGTCTGTGGTGTGAAATAATTTTTGTTGAGTGGATAGATTTTAGTTGGGGTAGTCGTTCAACATTCTATCAGAACAACGAACCATGGAGTATAATTTCTCTGAAATCATGATAGATTTCAAATCGATCATGACCAAGATGAGTCTGTGGTGTGAAATAATTTTTGTTGAGTGGATAGATTTTAGTTAGGAGTAGTCGTTCAACATTCTACCAGAACAACGAACCATGGAGTATGATTTCTCTGAAACCATGATAAATTTCAAATCGATCCTAGCCAAGATGAGTCTGTGGTGTGAAATAATATTTGCTTCGGTGGATAGATTTTAGTTGGGGTAGTCGTTCAACATTCTACCAGAACAACGAACCATGGAGTATGATTTCTCTGAAACCATGATAGATTTCAAATCGATCCTGACCAAGATGAGTCTGTGGTGTGAAATAATTTTTGTTGAGTGGATAGATTTTAGTTAGGGGTAGTCGTTCAGCATTCTACCAGAACAACGAACCATGGAGTATGATTTCTCTGAAACCATGATAGATTTCAAATCGATCCTGACCAAGATGAGTCTGTGGTGTGAAATAATTTTTGTTGAGTGGATAGATTTTAGTTAGTGGTAGTCGTTTAGCATTCTACCAGAACAACGAACCATGGAGTATGATTTCTCTGAAACCATGATAGATTTCAAATCGATCCTGACCAAGATGAATCTGTGGTGTGAAATAATTTTTGTTGAGTGGATAGATTTTAGTTAGGGGTAGTCGTTCAGCATTCTACCAGAACAACGAACCATGGAGTATGATTTCTCTGAAACCATGATAGATTTCAAATCGATCCTGACCAAGATGAGTCTGTGGTGTGAAATAATTTTTGTTGAGTGGATAGATTTTAGTTATTGGTAGTCGTTCAACATTCTAACAGAACAACGAAACATGGAGTATGATTTCTCTGAAACCATGATAGATTTCAAATCGATCCTGACCAAGATGAATCTGTGGTGTGAAATAATTTTTGTTGAGTGGATAGATTTTAGTTAGGGGTAGTCGTTCAGCATTCTACCAGAACAACGAACCATGGAGTATGATTTCTCTGAAACCATGATAGATTTCAAATCGATCCTGACCAAGATGAGTCTGTGGTGTGAAATAATTTTTGTTGACTGGATAGATTTTAGTTAGTGGTAGTCGTTTAGCATTCTACCAGAACAACGAACCATGGAGTATGATTTCTCTGAAACCATGATAGATTTCAAATCGATCCTGACCAAGATGAGTCTGTGGTGTGAAAAAATTTTTGTTGAGTGGATAGATTTTAGTTAGGGGTAGTCGTTCAACATTCTATCAGAACAACGAACCATGGAGTATGATTTCTCTGAAACCATGATAGATTTCAAATCGATCCTGACCAAGATGAGTCTGTGGTGTGAAATAATTTTTGTTGAGTGGATAGATTTTAGTTGGGGTAGTCGTTCAACATTCTATCAGAACAACGAACCATGGAGTATAATTTCTCTGAAATCATGATAGATTTCAAATCGATCATGACCAAGATGAGTCTGTGGTGTGAAATAATTTTTGTTGAGTGGATAGATTTTAGTTAGGAGCAGTCGTTCAGCATTCTACCAGAACAACGAACCATGGAGTATGATTTCTCTGAAACCATGATAGATTTCAAATCGATCCTGACCAAGATGAGTCTGTGGTGTGAAATAATTTTTGTTGAGTGGATAGATTTTAGTTAGTGGTAGTCGTTTAGCATTCTACCAGAACAACGAACCATGGAGTATGATTTCTCTGAAACCATGATAGATTTCAAATCGATCCTGACCAAGATGAATCTGTCTTGTGAAATAATTTTTGTTGAGTGGATAGATTTTAGTTAGGGGTAGTCGTTCAGCATTCTACCAGAACAACGAACCATGGAGTATGATTTCTCTGAAACCATGATAGATTTCAAATCGATCCTGACCAAGATGAGTCTGTGGTGTGAAATAATTTTTGTTGAGTGGATAGATTTTAGTTATTGGTAGTCGTTCAACATTCTAACAGAACAACGAAACATGGAGTATGATTTCTCTGAAACCATGATAGATTTCAAATCGATCCTGACCAAGATGAATCTGTGGTGTGAAATAATTTTTGTTGAGTGGATAGATTTTAGTTAGGGGTAGTCGTTCAGCATTCTACCAGAACAACGAACCATGGAGTATGATTTCTCTGAAACCATGATAGATTTCAAATCGATCCTGACCAAGATGAGTCTGTGGTGTGAAATAATTTTTGTTGAGTGGATAGATTTTAGTTAGTGGTAGTCGTTTAGCATTCTACCAGAACAACGAACCATGGAGTATGATTTCTCTGAAACCATGATAGATTTCAAATCGATCCTGACCAAGATGAGTCTGTGGTGTGAAAAAATTTTTGTTGAGTGGATAGATTTTAGTTAGGGGTAGTCGTTCAACATTCTATCAGAACAACGAACCATGGAGTATGATTTCTCTGAAACCATGATAGATTTCAAATCGATCCTGACCAAGATGAGTCTGTGGTGTGAAATAATTTTTGTTGAGTGGATAGATTTTAGTTGGGGTAGTCGTTCAACATTCTATCAGAACAACGAACCATGGAGTATAATTTCTCTGAAATCATGATAGATTTCAAATCGATCATGACCAAGATGAGTCTGTGGTGTGAAATAATTTTTGTTGAGTGGATAGATTTTAGTTAGGAGTAGTCGTTCAACATTCTACCAGAACAACGAACCATGGAGTATGATTTCTCTGAAACCATGATAAATTTCAAATCGATCCTAGCCAAGATGAGTCTGTGGTGTGAAATAATTTTTGCTTCGGTGGATAGATTTTAGTTGGGGTAGTCGTTCAACATTCTACCAGAACAACGAACCATGGAGTATGATTTCTCTGAAACCATGATAGATTTCAAATCGATCCTGACCAAGATGAGTCTGTGGTATGAAATTCGTTCAACATTCTACCAGAACAACGAACCATGGAGTATGATTTCTCTGAAACCATGATAGATTTCAAATCGATCCTGACCAAGATGAGTCTGTGGTGTGAAATAATTTTTGTTGAGTGGATAGATTTTAGTTAGTGGTAGTCGTTTAGCATTCTACCAGAACAACGAACCATGGAGTATGATTTCTCTGAAACCATGATAGATTTCAAATCGATCCTGACCAAGATGAGTCTGTGGTGTGAAAACATTTTTGTTGAGTGGATAGATTTTAGTTAGGGGTAGTCGTTCAATATTCTATCAGAACAACGAACCATGGAGTATGATTTCTCTGAAACCATGATAAATTTCAAATCGATCCTAACCAAGATGAGTCTGTGGTGTGAAATAATTTTTGTTGAGTGGATAGATTTTAGTTAGTGGTAGTCGTTTAGCATTCTACCAGAACAACGAACCATGGAGTATGATTTCTCTGAAACCATGATAGATTTCAAATCGATTGTGACCAAGATGAGTCTGTGGTGTGAAAAAATTTTTGTTGAGTGGATAGATTTTAGTTAGGGGTAGTCGTTCAACATTCTATCAGAACAGCGAACCATGGAGTATGATTTCTCTGAAACCATGATAGATTTCAAATCGATCCTGACCAAGATGAGTTTGTGGTGTGAAATAATTTTTGTTGAGTGGATAGATTTTAGTTAGTGGTAGTCGTTCAACATTCTATCAGAACAACGAACCATGGAGTATGATTTCTCTGAAACCATGATAGATTTCAAATCGATCCTGACCAAGATGAGTCTGTGGTGTGAAATAATTTTTGTTGAGTGGATAGATTTTAGTTGGGGTAGTCGTTCAACATTCTATCAGAACAACGAACCATGGAGTATAATTTCTCTGAAACCATGGTAGATTTCAAATCGATCCTGACCAAGATGAGTCTGTGGTGTGAAATAATTTTTGTTGAGTGGATAGATTTTAGTTAGGAGTAGTCGTTCAACATTCTACCAGAACAACGAACCATGGAGTATGATTTCTCTGAAACCATGATAAATTTCAAATCGATCCTAACCAAGATGAGTCTGTGGTGTGAAATAATTTTTGCTTCGGTGGATAGATTTTAGTTGGGGTAGTCGTTCAACATTCTACCAGAACAACGAACCATGGAGTATGATTTCTCTGAAACCATGATAGATTTCAAATCGATCCTGACCAAGATGAGTCTGTGGTATGAAATTCGTTCAACATTCTATCAGAACAACGAAACATGGAGTATGATTTCTCTGAAACCATGATAGATTTCAAATCGATCCTGACCAAGATGAGTCTGTGGTGTGAAATAATTTTTGTTGAGTGGATAGATTTTAGTTATTGGTAGTCGTTCAACATTCTAACAGAACAACGAAACATGGAGTATGATTTCTCTGAAACCATGATAGATTTCAAATCGATCCTGACCAAGATGAATCTGTGGTGTGAAATAATTTTTGTTGAGTGGATAGATTTTAGTTAGGGGTAGTCGTTCAGCATTCTACCAGAACAACGAACCATGGAGTATGATTTCTCTGAAACCATGATAGATTTCAAATCGATCCTGACCAATATGAGTCTGTGGTGTGAAATAATTTTTGTTGAGTGGATAGATTTTAGTTAGTGGTAGTCGTTTAGCATTCTACCAGAACAACGAACCATGGAGTATGATTTCTCTGAAACCATGATAGATTTCAAATCGATCCTGACCAAGATGAGTCTGTGGTGTGAAAAAATTTTTGTTGAGTGAATAGATTTTAGTTAGGGGTAGTCGTTCAACATTCTACCAGAACAACGAACCATGGAGTATGATTTCTCTGAAACCATGATAGATTTCAAATCGATCCTGACCAAGATGAGTCTGTGGTGTGAAATAATCTTTGTTGAGTGGATAGATTTTAGTTGGGGTAGTCGTTCATCATTCTATCGGAACAACGAACCATGGAGTATGATTTCTCTGAAACCATGATAGATTTCAAATCGATCCTGACCAAGATGAGTCTGTGGTGTGAAATAATTTTTGTTGAGTGGATAGATTTTAGTTAGGGGTAGTCGTTCAACATTCTACCAGAACAACGAACCATGGAGTATGATTTCTCTGAAACCATGATAGATTTCAAATCGATCCTGACCAAGATGAGTCTGTGATGTGAAATAATTTTGGTTGAGTGGATAGATTTTAGTTGGGGTAGTCGTTCAACATTCTACCTGAACAACGAACCATGGAGTATAATTTCTCTGAAACCATGATAGATTTCAAATCGATCCTGACCAAGATGAGTCTGTGGTGTGAAATAATTTTTGTTGAGTGGATAGATTTTAGTTGGGGTAGTCGTTCAACATTCTATCAGAACAACGAACCATGGAGTATAATTTCTCTGAAACCATGATAGATTTCAAATCGATCCTGAACAAGATGAGTCTGTGGTGTGAAATGATTTTTGTTGAGTGGATAGATTTTAGTTAGGGGTAGTCGTTCAACATTCTACCAGAACAACGAACAATGGAGTATAATTTCTCTGAAACCATGATAGATTTCAAATCGATCCTAACCAAGATGAGTCTGTGGTGTGAAATAATTTTTGCTTCGGTGGATAGATTTTAGTTGGGTTAGTCGTTCAACATTCTACCAGAACAACGAACCATGGAGTATGATTTCTCTGAAACCATGATAGATTTCAAATCGATCCTGACCAAGATGAGTCTGTGATGTGAAATAATTTTGGTTGAGTGGATAGATTTTAGTTGGGGTAGTCGTTCAACATTCTACCTGAACAACGAACCATGGAGTATGATTTCTCTGAAACCATGATAGATTTCAAATCGATCCTGACCAAGATGAATCTGTGGTGTGAAATAATTTTTGTTGAGTGGATAGATTTTAGTTAGGGGTAGTCGTTCAACATTCTACCAGGACAACGAACCATGGAGTATAATTTCTCTGAAACCATGATAGATTTCAAATCGATCCTGACCAAGATGAGTCTGTGGTGTGAAATAATTTTTGTTGAGTGGATAGATTTTAGTTGGGGTAGTCGTTCAACATTCTATCAGAACAACGAACCATGGAGTATAATTTCTCTGAAACCATGATAGATTTCAAATCGATCCTGAAATGGATAGATTTTAGTTAGGGGTAGTCGTTCAACATTCTACCAGAACAACGAACAATGGAGTATAATTTCTCTGAAACCATGATAGATTTCAAATCGATCCTGACCAAGATGAGTCTGTGTTGTGAAATAATTTTTGTTGAGTGGATAGATTTTAGTTGGGGTAGTCGTTCAACATTCTATCAGAACAACGAACCATGGAGTATAATTTCTCTGAAACCATGATAGATTTCAAATCGATACTGACCAAGATGAGTCTGTGGTGTGAAATAATTTTTGTTGAGTGGATAGATTTTAGTTAGGAGTAGTCGTTCAACATTCTACCAGAACAACGAACCATGGAGTATGATTTCTCTGAAACCATGATAAATTTCAAATCGATCCTAACCAAGATGAGTCTGTGGTGTGAAATAATTTTTGCTTCGGTGGATAGATTTTAGTTGGGGTAGTCGTTCAACATTCTACCAGAACAACGAACCATGGAGTATGATTTCTCTGAAACCATGATAGATTTCAAATCGATCCTGACCAAGATGAGTCTGTGGTATGAAATTCGTTCAACATTCTATCAGAACAACGAAACATGGAGTATGATTTCTCTGAAACCATGATAGATTTCAAATCGATCCTGACCAAGATGAGTCTGTGGTGTGAAATAATTTTTGTTGAGTGGATAGATTTTAGTTATTGGTAGTCGTTCAACATTCTAACAGAACAACGAAACATGGAGTATGATTTCTCTGAAACCATGATAGATTTCAAATCGATCCTGACCAAGATGAATCTGTGGTGTGAAATAATTTTTGTTGAGTGGATAGATTTTAGTTAGGGGTAGTCGTTCAGCATTCTACCAGAACAACGAACCATGGAGTATGATTTCTCTGAAACCATGATAGATTTCAAATCGATCCTGACCAATATGAGTCTGTGGTGTGAAATAATTTTTGTTGAGTGGATAGATTTTAGTTAGTGGTAGTCGTTTAGCATTCTACCAGAACAACGAACCATGGAGTATGATTTCTCTGAAACCATGATAGATTTCAAATCGATCCTGACCAAGATGAGTCTGTGGTGTGAAAAAATTTTTGTTGAGTGGATAGATTTTAGTTAGGGGTAGTCGTTCAACATTCTACCAGAACAACGAACCATGGAGTATGATTTCTCTGAAACCATGATAGATTTCAAATCGATCCTGACCAAGATGAGTCTGTGGTGTGAAATAATCTTTGTTGAGTGGATAGATTTTAGTTGGGGTAGTCGTTCATCATTCTATCGGAACAACGAACCATGGAGTATGATTTCTCTGAAACCATGATAGATTTCAAATCGATCCTGACCAAGATGAGTCTGTGGTGTGAAATAATTTTTGTTGAGTGGATAGATTTTAGTTAGGGGTAGTCGTTCAACATTCTACCAGAACAACGAACCATGGAGTATGATTTCTCTGAAACCATGATAGATTTCAAATCGATCCTGACCAAGATGAGTCTGTGATGTGAAATAATTTTGGTTGAGTGGATAGATTTTAGTTGGGGTAGTCGTTCAACATTCTACCTGAACAACGAACCATGGAGTATAATTTCTCTGAAACCATGATAGATTTCAAATCGATCCTGACCAAGATGAGTCTGTGGTGTGAAATAATTTTTGTTGAGTGGATAGATTTTAGTTGGGGTAGTCGTTCAACATTCTATCAGAACAACGAACCATGGAGTATAATTTCTCTGAAACCATGATAGATTTCAAATCGATCCTGAACAAGATGAGTCTGTGGTGTGAAATGATTTTTGTTGAGTGGATAGATTTTAGTTAGGGTAGTCGTTCAACATTCTACCAGAACAAACGAACAATGGAGTATAATTTCTCTGAAACCATGATAGATTTCAAATCGATCCTAACCAAGATGAGTCTGTGGTGTGAAATAATTTTTGCTTCGGTGGATAGATTTTAGTTGGGTTAGTCGTTCAACATTCTACCAGAACAACGAACCATGGAGTATGATTTCTCTGAAACCATGATAGATTTCAAATCGATCCTGACCAAGATGAGTCTGTGATGTGAAATAATTTTGGTTGAGTGATAGATTTTAGTTGGGTAGTCGTTCAACATTCTACCTGAACAACGAACCATGGAGTATGATTTCTCTGAAACCATGATAGATTTCAAATCGATCCTGACCAAGATGAATCTGTGGTGTGAAATAATTTTTGTTGAGTGGATAGATTTTAGTTAGGGGTAGTCGTTCAACATTCTACCAGGACAACGAACCATGGAGTATAATTTCTCTGAAACCATGATAGATTTCAAATCGATCCTGACCAAGATGAGTCTGTGGTGTGAAAATAATTTTTGTTGAGTGGATAGATTTTAGTTGGGGTAGTCGTTCAACATTTCTATCAGAACAACGAACCATGGAGTATAATTTCTCTGAAACCATGATAGATTTCAAATCGATTATGAAATGGATAGATTTTAGTTAGGGGTAGTCGTTCAACATTCTACCAGAACAACGAACCATGGAGTATAATTTCTCTGAAACCATGATAGATTTCAAATCGATCCTGACCAAGATGAGTCTGTGTTGTGAATAATTTTTTGTTGAGTGGATAGATTTTAGTTGGGGTAGTCGTTCAACATTCTATCAGAACAACGAACCATGGAGTATAATTTCTCTGAAACCATGATAGATTTCAAATCGATACTGACCAAGATGAGTCTGTGGTGTGAAATAATTTTTGTTGAGTGGATAGCTTTTAGTTAGGGGTAGTCGTT